>JAJIYU010019451.1:0-10788 GCA_030144865.1 Tinospora cordifolia | reverse complement strand
TATATATATATATAATTCACTCTTCTTACTTTATATTTGATAATTAATTTCATAATTGTTCTATTATTTGTATAATTATTAAATAATTGTTATACAAATAATATTTGATAATTCTACTAACCTTATATCATTAGTTAGATCATCCTAATACTAACATTTCATTTGCCTCCAAATATTTTAGAATCTTTCTCAATAAATCTTATTTCTTGTTTTTTGTTTAATTTTTTGTCAACTTTATTTATTTTTAAGTTATTTGACAAAATTATGAGGTATTATACTAACAGCCCAATCCTTGAGACTTTCAATTGGACTTAACCATAAGGTGGGTTGGACCGGTGTTACTTTACAAGTATACAACTTGATTTTCCATTTCGTTTATCCCATGCCTTAAACAAGAGTAGTTAACCCAACATTTATTGATGAATTTCAATAAGGCAATTATACAAGAGATAAAAGAAATTAAATTAAAATCTTTATTGATTTAATAAAATAAGAGACAAGAACATAACTTGAAATAGAAATTTATTTTAGCAGAAGTCTTACATTCTAAATATTCAAAATTTAGACTATAAGTCCTTACATCAAAATAAGCGTAAAAACTTTTTAAAAACTAACATCTAAAGTCTTTAGCATGTATCATCATGTGATTAATTTTTTGAAAAGATAAGAAAGGAAGGCTGAGCACAGAGCCTGGTGGATCTTTTTCAAACAACCAAATTGCTAATTTACATTGACAACACATTCAAATTCAAGCACTCATAAATCGTCAGGCGTTTCAAACAATATTTCATTTACAATTGTTGACTGAAAGGGTTTCAAAGCCCTTGATGTTCTTTATCAAAATACCTCTATTGAGTGAAAAGGCATTCCTTATGCCAAGTTTCATTGGACTTTGGGCCTAACCCATATTCTAAGTATTTTGGGACATCACCTATGTGAACTAATCAAATGTAAAGAACATTCACAGTGGCCCTTATATTCATTGTGACAGTATGTGGCTCTTAATCTCAACATCTTTCATTAAATCTCATACTCATAAATCATAAATAAAATACTTTCAACATGTTTAACACATAAACATTCAAAGCATGAAAACAAACACATAGTATGCATCATACTTTAAAATAAACCTAAACATGCATAATCTAAGCATGACATGGTTTCATGATCAACTAACATGAAATACATGCAAATCTGAAATTTAAATCATGTTCTTCAAACCTAAATAGGCATACTAGACTGAAATCAAGCATACATGAACATGGTATCAAACTAAATAAGTAAAATAGAGGTTTTAGTCACTTCCACCTTGCTTTGCCATTTCTTGAAAACCCAGTAGAGTTTCCACAGTCTAAGCACTTAAGAAAACTAAACTACTCAAGAACAATAGCTTCTCACTTAAGAACACTCAAAAACAAAAGAGAGGTGAGAAGGAGTGTCAAGAAAAAAGGCTTAGAAAGAACAAGAGAGACTTGTCAACTCTTGCTCTCAGATGAATAAAAAGTGAGCACATGGGGCCTTTATATAGAGTTTCAATGAGCTCTAGGGAACGGTTTAGGCATGCTCAGGAATCTTTCCATCTCTCCATGGGGACGTTTTGGAATGTATAGATTTAGTGCGCACACGATTTGGAATGTGAGCTGATTTGGTTTTTAATTCCTTGTGTGAACACAATATATGAGCTTTATTTGATTTTCTATTTATGTATGAACACAAAAAGGATTTAGAATAGTTACTAATATTTGTTTGGACATTAACTTAGGTACGATATTATGAGCAAGGCAACCTTCTATTTTGAATTAGAAACTTCTAATCTTGTTCCTTGGGTGTTTAGAAACTTTTTTTAGCAACTTCTAGTCTTGAATTAATCTTATTCCTTGGGCATTTAGAAATATTTTTCAGCAACTACTATTCTTGATTAAAAACTTTTAATCTTCTTCCTAAGGTGTTTAGAAACATTTTTCAGCAACTTCTGATATGATTCAGCTATGATTTTGGGCTTCCTTATGTGTGTGCATGAACCAATATTAGCACCTTCTAATTTTGGATTAACAAGTATTTGGGCATCTATCAAATGTTGGTGTGCATATGTATTTGTTTCTATTTCCTATTTGTTCCCTTTTTCTTTGGGACGTTCCATCTTGTGTGCACATGTTTCATTTAGTGTCTTATTTTTCCTTTACTTTTGGTTCCTTTGTGGTGCACATCAAATTAGGGTATGAGTTCATAGAAACTTTTTATTTTCCAATCTTTCCTCATTTCATCTTCTTTTGGACGTCCTACCATGTAAATGTTTCTAATTTCCTTACATCTTACGATTGGGCACACATGTGAGCAATATGTTTCTAATTTTCTTCTTCTTTCCATTTCTTTTGTTTTCATTTCATTTCTTTTCTTAATTCTCATCCCCTGAGAGGTTTCTGAGAAACCAAACTTTTCTAATTAATCCCTGAAATGATTTTGGTCTCATTTATCATTTCATTTCATTATGTACAAATTTTTCAGGGTATTACACCTATTGGTTTATGCTTCTAGGTCTACAATGAATTTGTTTAGTTTTAGGTTCAAGATTTGACCTCATAATTTTTTAAAAAATGCAAGTATTTCAAAAATTTTTACATACACAAAACATTTAATCAAAAAACTCTTATATCATCACAATAGCATGCTAGCATAGAGAGATTCCAAGCTTCTACCTATCCCTCTAGGTTTGAGCGTCCCACACCACTCTTGCCGATTGACATAGATTTTCACTTAGAGATTTCACTACACCCAAACAATTTCATAAGTATCTCAATATCTAAGGCTTTCCAAGCCCCTCTACACTTGACCATCCCATTCCAGCCAGGCATAGGGAAACAAGTTCGTCCAAAGCCATCGATCACTCACAAATTATGGTTTGTCATTATTCGACTCCAGGATTCTTCCATATCCCCAAGTTCCTATGCATCCCATACCACATAGAAACCAAGGATACATGATCCTCTTGATCTCGTATCTTGACCAAACAAGTGTTTTCATTTCACACGTTATCAATATCTAGCTTATGCCCTAAAAGTGTTTATTTAAGGTCCGTTTAAGGTCCACTGTGCAGCCTTGACAACAACTAAGCTATACATAAGGTCTTTTCCTAGACCTAAGTATGTAATGTCTCTACTGCCCAACTCCTCCGTAAGATTGGCAGTTCACAATCTATAACTTAGACTCTAGTCTAGTGACTTACTGAGTGATGAACGAAACTAAGTTTTATGTGAGCGCCTAACTAGATTGGTACCACCTTTGGCCTCAGTCTAAGCTTTTTCTAGTGAGTTACTGACTAAACTCTTCCCAAGTAAGCTACTGATTGAGCTCTCCCTAGCGAGCTATTGACTAAGCTTTGATACCACCTTTGTAACACCCCCACCCCTAGATATCATCGCACAAGCTGCTGACTAGGCATCTTTGTCTCTCGCCTCAAGATAAAATATCAAATAATTTTGGTCACTCCCGCTTCTCCACATTCGACGATTGGGAACACTACTTTTGAGTTCCTTTCTTTCGTATACCATCCCAATACATATCAGAGTGCAAAAAGATAAACATTTATATCATGTATTATTTCAAATAGGGACGGTATGTCAATATCATAATTAGACTCATAAAAATGGAATAACAATACTCTGATCCCATGGCCTGGGTTCAAAATGAATCAATAACTGAATGTTTGGTTCCAAAGCTGAAGTTAATAAACAAAATAACTAAACATAGATGAAATGTGGGTCCTATGCCCTACAAATTAATAACCGCTGAGTAACACTATTCCTAGTCAACCTCAACAATGAGGTGTATCATGACTACAAAAGCAACTCCTCACTTGTCATCACAAGTGTCTTCAAAGATTACCTGAAAAAAAATTAGTGGGGATGAGCTAAAGATTCCAGTGAATCTTACACAAACATCCCGAGCATTATATAAGTCAAAATACAAACATGAAAGCACTTGCAATACATTATGCACTTCAACAATTCAATTGTTTGAGTTAACACTAAAACCTAAAGGGGTTCTCCCTTGGCATTCCAACTTAGGTTTTGGAGAACTCAATGTAATGCCCAAGGCCTATTATACATTCCAAAACCCTATCTCGGGTTGATGTCTCACTTGATCATCAAACCAAGGAGTGGAGGCTCACTTAGACTCACAGTCCCATTTCAAACAGAGACCCGCCTAGGGCTGGGAATACCCATGATGATGCCAAACTATTGCCACAGTATCAGCATCACTTCACCGGTGCATGGTTAATTCTCTGTATTATCTTTGATTAAACATCACAAGCATATCCACATTTCAAATATCTTATATAAGTAATCAATGGATATAAATAAACAAGCCATCATGCTCGGAATCACATTAATCATATTAATCATCACATGGCATGCATAACATAGATTTTTTACTATAAAATACTTTCATGCAAAACATCACATGCTGTAAGTCCACAAAAGTAGTTAAACATTCATTCATAAGCATACACCCCTAGCATGCTTCTAAAACAATGAATAACAATAATGATACACAATCATGTTTCATATTTTAACCAGCATAATATGAAATGGTTCAATTAGTTACTTCCACCTTTTCTCTATTCCCTTGGGCCTTTGCTTTGCACTGTATTAGCCTTGTCTTCCAATCTATGAGATTTAAACCAACATTACATGAGATTGAAACATTCCTAAGGTCTCTTAAATCACAATTTAATGATTCCCTAACATAGATGTCCTAAGGTGTATGTAGTGGTCTTAACGGATGACATTATTCACAATTTTCCTTTGATTACTGCGGTAGTGAGTGACATTGCCACAGTAATCTGTGTGCATACATTCAAAGGCGAAAAAATGGGTTTATGCCACGTTACCACGGTAACCAGAGCACAGATCGATTTTCTCATACATTATTGTGATTAGTTATCGCGATAAGTTTCGGTGTGTTCAATGTGTGTTATCGCAGTTAGTTACTGCAGTAAGCAGTTGGTTCATGTGTGTTACTGTGTCAGTTACCACGGTAACTAGAGGAGTCTATATGTAAATAGTGTACTACCACGGTCTATTGTTCCCTCTAGTGTTCATACTCCAACATACTCACATTACGCTCAAAACACAGACACACATGAATGGGAAACATTATACCTTGTTGCTCCTTGTCCTTTGCCCTTATTCTCCTTCAATGTGAGGTTTTGAATCCTCTATTGATTTGCGTTTCAAAGAAAATGTGCATATTCTTAAGAAATGTAGATCTATGATGAAAAACAATGATTCCAAGAAGGGTTTAGCAATTTACCTATGCACAAACGAATTCAAACAACGCTTCTATTGATTTTCTTCTTTTTGGGGTTGTTCATCACGAATCTAGGCTTTGAGAACTAGTGGAGAAGCTTTTGAATAGATGGAAACTAGTCTAAAATGGTAGGAAAAGGAGGAAACTTTGATTATTGGTGGTTATTATAAGTTATTTGGAGCGAGTGCACGACTGTAGGGTTGTAATGACAATTAGGGTTTTTCGGCGCATTATTTATATTTATACATGTTACGTGTTACCGCGGTAACTCGAAGGATTACCACTGTAATCAGAACCCTAGCTTTCTATATTCTAGTTGCATTATCGTGATAATCACAAACATTACCGCACTAACCAAAATGCTGGTACTTTCTAGGTTTTAGTAGCATTATTGCTATAGTGCTACTTACTACCATAGTAACTAGTGGATGGTTATAATGTGGAATTTTGTGCTTCACTTCGATTCGTCAATTCCTTTGCGCATTGATTAAACGTCTCCTAAACCATGTTTTCATGGGTTTTCCAGTTTAATGATTTTTTTGGGCCTATTATGCTTGAATTATTTTTAGTTAGATTTATCAAAACTCTATAAACGTTTTGGGGCATTACATGCTCACCTTTGTTCTCAGAAGAAAACCATAGTCGCTTATGCTCACAATGAACCCTTGCTACCGCGATTTTCTTCTTCTCACATATGTCTTCAAGCAAAGTCACCAAGCCCCAATCCCTTCCTAACTACCCTGTAGACATTAAGAAGAGGAATACTGCTGGAACAGTTTGAACAGTTACACTATTACAGGAATAGTCTTATAAGCTTCATGTATTATGAATATTACAGATTCTATGTGCTTTGGGAATTACAAATATCATGACGATAACTGATTATAACAATTTATAACATTTTTATTTACCTTTTATTGCGCAAATGATTACTAGAACCACTTGTGAAACATCTTTTGGAAACAAACTCGCAAGGAACGGCTATCGTAAAGTTATAAAACTCTTTTCTTGTCAAAGTAAAAATCTCCGTCACAAGAGAAACAAAAATGCACACGAGATGCAATTTTTCAGAGTAACTTGTGAACATTGAAATGCTGACCCCCACACATGCGAGAACAACCTCACATTACTACAGTAATACGAAGAGTGCCGCATTAACAACATGAACAATTAGTTTGTTAGGTTTTTGTGCATAAAATTGTAATCACTATAGTCTTTAATAGTTGTGACATAATTGTGTGTCATATAATATGTAGATTGCTAAATAATGGTTTTAGGGATTAAAAATGGTACAAGCACTTATATTGATGAAGATTTACATGTTAAACTACTAGGTTGAAAAATTGTAACCACCGAGGTGAGAATTAGAATCCAAGGACTGAAATATCAAGTGGAAGTTATAATCTCGCTCTCTAATTTCATTTGAGTTTTAAATGTTAAACATGATATGTGTTTACTTTATTCTAAATTCCTAGAAGCATGTTGGACTATGTTTTGACGTTGATTGGATACCATGAGCTCTTGTGTTAGTATGAATGATGTATAACATATGTATGTATCCACGCTGGTTGTTTACATGTTTTTATGTCATGAGATGTGTAATGATTAATATGTTCAATTTATTTGATTAATGGTACACACTCTATTTTTCATGTTTGACGTGATAAGATGAATGATTATGTGATCTTAATTGAAATTACACTAAGACTTGAACCACGTACTGACGTAGTGATCCTAGGGGCTCCCTGTGGGTGTTATAGCAGATGGAACGATGGGTTAGCCCCTAACTTCTGGTGATAGAACGATGAGTGTGCTCCTAGTTCTCTGGCGATGGAGCAATGGGTGTGACCCTAGTTTTTAGGTGTGGTAATGGGTGTGCCCTTTGTCCCATTGGAATCTGGCATATAGTGCATTTTCCTTATCTTCTTTGATACAATAACAATAAGGGACTACCGGGGTTAAACCTTTCGGTCCAAATTAACAACTGATAAACAACATAATGTTTGAAACATCTAATGCATGTCAAATGTTTGTATGTTTAATATTTTGACCTAAATAATATTATGGATGTATATTGTATGATCCACTAGGCTCTTGAGCTCACCCATCTTTTCATTTTAGGTGATCCTTGTGGCGGTTCGCGTCAATAGCAATATGGAGTATTGTGGTCGCTGCAAACCTCATTGTTGAGGTTGTTACTTGATTTTTCTTTGGTTGTTGAGTGCAGTTGGTTAGGATTTGCTTCGGGTCACATGGGCTAGATTTTTTTCAGATTTATTGAGAAATTTGTGATAAATTTTAATTGGTTCAATTATTGAATTTATGATTCTCATTATCTCTGAACTGTCTCTAGTTGAGATAAATCTTGGTGAGTTCAACAGTTCGATGATTTATTTATATATGATCTGGTATGTCCAGATGCTATTAATGAGAAATTGAATGTGAGAAAAGTAATATCTTGACTCTCGGTAGATCACATGTGTGCGGACATTTAATGGTGTGTCTCTCCATGCGTGACAAACGTGAAATAAACAAAAGGACTGAAAACTGGGTGTTACATGAGGTGAGACTAGGGTGATTGTTTAGCAACTATAAATTGAAGGCAAGGTTTGATAGTTGAAGTTGAAGAACAAGTTCATCATTGACTACAACACAAGAAAATGCATATTAGGACAAGGATATAGATGACCAACACTTTTTGGTAGTCGAAAGCATTGTCAATTCATTAGTCAATCCTAATGGTTTGTGAATTGAATTGAATCACAAGTATGATGATGTTAAAGAATAGTAAGTAGTGTCATCATAGGTAGATGATGAACCATTAAAAGATTTTCAGATACAAATAGAACACAATGAGTAATCGATGGTACAACCTTTTTGTTTTCATAAAGGAAATTTTACATTTTATATTTTTTCCTTTTTTGTGATGTACAAGTAATAAAACAAAAAAACATATGCAATATATATTTAATGAAAATAACTAATCAGTTATATAATATAACACTAACATAATCAATAATCGTTTACATATAGGTATAGATAGCTCCTCGTCAACTCCATCTAATAGAACAATGACCTCTGCCATTGCTTCTACTTCTGCTAGTGCGGCTTCATCATCTAGACCGCACCAGTATCCTTTTATCATGCCATCTACATCCTTGTTGACACTCCTATCGTAGAGTCATCATCATCATAGGCCACACATTCACCAAGACCTTCCTTTTCTTCACATGCAAATTGAGGAGGATGCACGAAAAATGGTTTTGAATTAAAGGAGGTTGACCATCACACTAATAGCCCGAGACTAAGTCTAATACTTTAAAATTTCTGTATTTCATCAAATAGTAAAATTTATGAATAGTATTGATGGACTTTCCTATTTTCATTTTTTTATCATGTTAACACGCTTCTGACATGTTCTCTTATAAGCTTCAAGAGATATTTAAGATAGGATAGACGCAAAGGGGTACTCATGGAAGACCCTCTCACAGTGAATCATTGAGTTTTACTGGTGGGAGTTTTAGGTAATAACAACATAAGCACATTTATATTTTAGTAAATTAGTTAAAAGTTGCGCGTATTCTAAGTTGCGCATATTTTAGTAAATTAGTTAGAGAAGAGGGCAAGAAATAGATATAAAGATTTTGCTCGCGACATTAAAAAAGTGTCATGACAGCCTCGATGGATGTCAAATGATGCTTGGAGTAAGCGGCATAAGCACTTCATCTCTCCTACTTCTGCACACAAGTTGCAATATTGCAATATGAATAGGTGGACAAAAAGAGGAGGCTATACATTCATTGATGAGAGAAGATGGCCAAACATTCATTGATAAGAAATCATGACTGATCCACGTAAGTATAGATTGTTATTTTTTCTTTATACCTTTTCAAACATTACTATCAATATAGTTGACTAATATTCTATTACTTTTTTTTGCAAGACATGATGGCATCCCTTCATGAGGAGATGCCACAACTACTATTTGGTAGTATTGAGCCTACTCTTGTGGATGAAGCTATTAAAAAAATCAAAAGGGACGTGTCTACATGATGGGCACCCAGGGGAGGACTCTATTTGGAGATCTTAGAGTGATTAGTTCTTTTCACTCCTTGATTATAGTAAGCAGATCAGTCAAGAAATGGAGATGAGACTACAGGAGGAGCTCAGGCCTTATCAATAGTAGATGCATCGCATGCAATAATGATATTATAGATGGTGGGTCAAATGGGGTCGCAGATTCCAAAAACTGATCTCACTTAGTCAATTGATCATCTACAACCACTATAACTACTTGCAAAGTAGGGTCCCCTCAAAGATGATTTTTTGTGGACCACCCTAATCCTTATGTAGGAGGTCAAGGTTAAGGTGATGATCTAAATGACGACTACATAACATTGGGGTTGATGGGTAGTATTATTATATTATTTTATTGCATTGTATTTCATCTTATTTTTCGTATTGTAGTTTCGTTTTATGTAATTGGGTTTTTTGTACTTTTTTTTCTAAATATTTTTGTTTACCAATGGATTAGCGATGAAAGATTAAATTATGCAATTTAAAAAAAAATTTGAATAATTTTTCTCTAAATTTATCGATAATTCATATATTACCATCAGACTTGCAAGATATTTTTCGGTACATTTAAAAAAGTTTGTTGCTAAATTCATTGGTAATATTTTAATTATCAATGGATTTAGAGATAGAAATTACCTATCGTTTTAGTGACTGAAAATTGATCAGTCAAAATGACAACCATTCCCAAGATAATTTACCGATGAATTTGATATTTTGTTAGTAAGTTCATTCCCAACAAGTGTTTTCATGAAAACTATATAGAAAATGTCTCTTTCACAAGATATTGAGACTACACAGTGTATCCAAGACAATTGAATCAGACTGCAATGCTAGATTCATATCATAGTTCTGGTAGAGCTTATAGAGGGAGCTAGGTTCCAAGCTCACTATGAGTGCACTATTTTATCTTCACATAGATAAATAGTCTGAGAAAGTCATTTAGATCTTAAAAGTAATGCTTAGAGTTTGTGCTCTAGACTTCAAGGAGAATTGGAGTAAATCATCTACACCTGGCTGAGTTTGTACATAATAACAATTATCACGCTAATATATAAATGGCATGAAACATTGTATGGGCGGAGATCAAAATCATTGTTGTTGTTGGGCCAATCTCAAGGCGTGGGTTTTGGTAGTACCTAGCATGATATGGGAGACATATGATAAGGTCAAACTTATCCAACAATTCTTGAAGACTACACATGACAAATAGAAGAGTTATGCTTATCAGAGATGTCAACCACTCAAGCTTTTTGTGAGAGATAAAGTATTTCTCAAATATAGTTGTTAGCTACCCCGCAAGTGTACGGGATCGCAATAGTAATAACCGGTGAGACCGGATATCGTCCTCAGGGAACGTATAAAAATCAACTATCTAAAAGCCCAATTTACTATCAATTTAAA
>JAJIYU010019450.1:0-10786 GCA_030144865.1 Tinospora cordifolia | reverse complement strand
GGGTGAGAGAAGAAAGATTGTGGTGGGTTGTGGGGGGTGTATGAGGAAAGGAGGAAGGTGGTGTGGGGGGGGGGGGGGGGGGGGGGGTGTTAAGACCAAAGGTAAGGGAGCCTACTTCATTTGAAATGAGGTGTTGCCTATTCCTTGAATAGGCCTACTTTATCATCAGTCTAGCAAGAACCAATTTGTTCATCGATAAAGAAATTTGGGCCAATTCTAGCAATGTTGGACCATTCACCTTCTTAATTTGAGCTTGAGATTTGATCTCTATATTAGTCAATTGGCCCCTTCAAGGCTGATGACTCTAAGGTAGGCCCTATAGGACCCACACAAGGCAAATGCCCATCGAGCTCATCCTCTTTCTTTTTGTCATAGACCTTAATATTTGGCCTATCAACTTGTGGGCGTGTCTCATTAACCTTAGGTGGCTAAATAGGTTTAGTGGGTCATGATGTTGCATGGTCAAATTTTACTAAGCGTACTCACCATTTAGCAACTAAGGATGATGTATCTCCAACCACGCACAACCTTGACCATGTGGCTTAATTTGTCATCATGCCCATGTTGCACTCTAATTGATAGCACAACTCATAATGTGTGATTGGATGCCTTGCCGTGTCGCTTGCACCCTTAAGCTCTATCATGCCTCCCTTTGCCGCGTGTTTGATTTTAGTCATATCCTCAACAATGTGATCTATGATGCCGATCTTGTATGCTGAAAAAACCTTTGCCTCTGGCACTCTGCAATGACCTTCTGCTCAACATGATTTTTTGTTTGAGGAACTAATTTTTTTGGCCAACAAAGACCATTTTTTTTTTTTTGAATCGCAAAGAGCTTGAGATCCATGATGCAATTATCTTCATAGGCCTCAATCAAGGCCAAAAGAACTCTTATTTAAATCCTCAAACCTTTGCAATTGCTTATTGTTACTTTAGCAACACCCAACAAACCTCCACAAAGTTTAGTGGCTTTCCTTGAAAGTTCTCGTTCACCATTTTTTTTTTTGTTTGAATGCCTTCAACCTCAATCCAACTTCAAAGACGAGCAATCTTCATGCCTTCTCAAGACATCTTGTTAGACTAGTCTTTAATTGAGAAGTTTGCCCTAGATTCAGTGATTTTCCCCTTGTAAAATAGCCAGCCTTTGCCCAAGATAACAAGGCTCTTGCAACATCAAGCAATTGTAGCCTAATGTCTTATATAATCTCAAAATCAACTCCTGCTTGATGACTTTCCATGAGAAGGCATTAGAATACATTTTATGAGAACTTTCAAGCCAGGTGGTCGCTTTTGAGCCACTATTGCACAAACATCATGAGTGAGAGATAACGCCTTGGGATCTCCCCTCTTGAGCAATAGAATGACTAGGTGATAGCATTACCTCTTATGGGTTGACTCTGACACCAGATCATTTCACCTTGGTTGTTTAGTCTCTGCCATGGTAAAGGGGTCACTATGCTCCTTGATGGCTTTTTGAACGATCATCAGGGGCTTGCTCATCATCACTTCTTTCGAAGGGAGATTTCTCCCCCTTCAAAAATAACAATCAACGCATTCGATAGATTTTGGTACCCTGAAGATTTTGCTTCTTCAAAAATGAAAATAGCTTGCTCATTGTTATGCTCCTACTTTTATATTTTACTTTGCATATCACTTTTTTTGTGGTATAATAGTTATTTTTTCATTGATTTTATTATGTGTTTTTGTATTCATTTTTCTAGAATCCTGCCATGTCTCTAGGATAGTTCTTCTTTAAGTCAATAAAAATCATGAGTTTTTCTCTCTTTCTATACCTTTTTGCTAGTCTCCTTAATAAATGAAAATAACTTTTGTTCTTGAATTCTGAGGCAGAAACAGGAATTTATTTTTCCAACACCGTACTCTCAGCTCTTTGTCTATTTTCAATTACTTTTCTTTGGAATTTCATACTATTAGTTTTCACAACTTTGATTAGCCAATTAAGAAGAGTTAACCTTTTTTTTTTTAATAATGTTTTTAGTTGATAAAACCATAATATCAATTTTGTTGTCTATGAAGTGTTATTGTAACTGTAATAATTCCATCTTGTTAAATTTTAATTTTGTAAGAGTAAATTAAGTTCAAAATGAAATTATTGTTGGTAAAGTTGGTTTACTATTTTTTTTAATGGATATATAATTATTATTCTTTTGTGCTTTACTTCACTTAGGCATGCATTTGAGATGTTTGGGCCGAATGTTGGCTTAATTATGGCTTGTCCCTTGTCAAGTGTATTTGTGAATGTTTTGATATATAAGTGTAAGGTGCCTTATCTCTTTCAAATTTGCCGAGGGCAAAACAGTTGTGTGAATGAGATTCCTCTTGGGCATTCAAATTACAAGTTACTTATCTAACTAAAATGAGAAGATAAATATACGTTATCTTTATGTTAGTTTTCCTTTTCTACAACTTATTCAAGAACTAAAGAAACTATAAAATAGACAAATTACAACTTTTAAAGCACTTTGACTTCAATAGTCCATCCTTTGTGTGTTTTACATCTTACCTAAAAACTGTATCATGTATGATTAGTACATTCTTTAATTGGGATGGGATGTTTAAAAGTAAAAAACCATTCAAAATATGGGTCACAAATCATTTGTCCATGGTATGAAATTAGCCAAATTTTGACGAAATTAGCTGAATTAATTAGGTAATTTGCACAATCGAATCGAAGCGGAGTTCACCAGTAATTATAAAATTACAAAATTTTGTCAAGATTTTCGAAAAAATAAGCAAAGTTCATCTAATATTGAAGCATCAACGATTTTTGTAGAAAAAATGCATAAAAACAGTAAAGGACATTTTTTAATGAAAGAATATATGTGGTGCACATAAATTCTTCTGTATAATAAGAGATTGTAAAAAAAAAAATCGTGCTCTATAAATGAAGAAGACTGACGGCAAAATGTGCAACTGACGAGTGGCCTTTCGAGGAGAGGCGTTGAGAGAAGAATAAGAAATGAGAGTCGTCTATTGTAATCGATAGAGAAGATCGAATACACTTGCACTTGTAGCAACTAGCGAACCAACAATCAATTGATTTAGATTTTATGTTTGCAAGATTATTAGGGTTTGACAACAAGTTTCTCTTTCTTTCTTTTTTTATAACAGTTTTAAGTTAACATGTGCAATGTGCATAAAATATTTTTAGTGTTAAAATACACGTTGTAAACCATCATGTATATTTTTATATGTAAAATATATTTATTTTTATTTGTTTGCATCATTTTCAATAGAAATTGTGCATATTTTAGCATTTTCAATAATATCTTTTCTAACTTTTCTAAGTTGAAAATTTTTTATAAAAATTCTTTCAAATTCATCAAAATCTTTGGATTAATTCTAATTTTCAATTGTCGAAGTTTTAGGTGAGTCGAATTCTTATTACTTGCATTTGTCTTTATCCAGATATTTATTACTGCATTGCATTTTACCCTTCAAAGTGGAGACCCTGCCTATTTGGGGTGTATCTGTTGAAAGAGTTCCTCAAACAATTATCTTATCTGCATATTCTCTCTAGGACTAACCTGTCAACTCATATGCATGCTATGTATATGGTGCTTTGAAGAATGCAGAAAAGCTATTCTGCAATTAACTAGGTGCATTGGTCCTCTAAAGAATAATTACTTGTTCTGTTTTTAAATTTACTTTGGCATTCCATTTCTAAGTCCATCTTTTGATATATGTATGATTTTTCTATTTTGGACTTTGATCAGTAATCTTGGGGCTTTGGTAGACCACGTGAAAGATGGTAACAGGAATTTGTCACACCCATCACAGCAACAGCATGCAAGGGGACTTCAGCCAGGGTTCCAGACCCAACCTCAGAACCCTATTTTAACAAATCAGCAAGTAAGGAAGCTGTTCTCTTTGCACTCAGTTCTGCTGAATATTTAACGTGAGGAAGTGAAGCTTTTTGTTGATCATCTTTTCTTGATTTTCTTTCCCCCCTTGTTTTCTCCCAATTTTGCTTCATCTGCAGATCCCCATGCAAATACATCCTCAGATGCAGATAGGTCATCCCCACAATCTAGCTTTGCAGCAGCAACAACAACAGCAGTGGGAGAGAATAAGACGTCGCCAAGCATCTACTCCTCGGTCCAATATGAATATGGATAAAGAAAGACCCATGGTTGAAGTCAAGGTTGAGAACACATCTGACTCATCAATGGACGGGAATGTTTATGCTCCTGTCAACAGTAGACAACCCCAGATGCAGATCCGGCAGCAGCAGATGGCTGCCGCTATGGCAAACCTGAACGCTCAATCGGCTCATCAATTTAAACAACTTGCATCCCTTCATCCCCACCTACAAACACAGTAAGATTATAAGATTGGTTTGTAATAAGGGGTTCTTGGTGAATGAAGAAAAACCGAAGTCTAATTCTTTTGCTTTGTGCAGGAATATGGTCATTGCTAGAGCCCCACCTGTGAAGGTGGAAGGTTTCCAGGAGTTGATGGGTGGGGACACAGCATTGAAGCATGATTCAGAGGATCAGAAGCTAACCTCACCTTCAAAATAGATTGGTGCGAATATTCTATCCTTCTTCTTCACATGAGTGTCCTGAGATGGATATAAGTGCAGTTCTTTAACAGATACTTTGCTCATTTATGCAATTTGTAGAATATCTCCTTTTATTATTATATTATTTTTGCTTTTACCTTGAGCGCAGCCATACATGTAAAGTTAACCAAGTGTAATGAATTATATTGGATTTTCATTGTATCCTGGAGAATCTCAAACATATATAATCTGATTTCTTTCTAGATTATTGCTGGCTTAGTTGTAGTTTCCTTTTTCTAATATCAAAGCATTATAAAGAATAGTTCGCTTGACATATACTTTCAAAACGGTGTCTTGTTCCTGTATTAGTAACTTTCACTCCGTACCCATTAATTGCTTAAATGCATTAATCACATTCTAGTCTCAAACTGCTAGGTAAAGTACAATTATGCAGGGCACTTAAAAACCATGTTTAGGAATTGATCACAAAGATTTAGTTGGCAAATTCGATTCTTTTTGTCTTTTGTCTATTTTTAATGTTGTCTACATTTATATAATCATAGGCAGTGCACATCTTCTTTTTGTTACTCTAGTTTGTAATACCTCCAAACACCAGGAGGCAACCTTGGAACTGGGTCTGCCTGAATTTTCTTTTGCACTTGGTGATTTTGATCTTCAAATTTGCAGTAGGTCAATGGATAATCTTAGCTGCTTGTGTTTGCCTGTTTGATACTCTATTTGGAATCAAGAATACAATTTTAAAGTGAAAACTTGGAAAGTGACTTTCTTCTTTTCTGGAGACCTTCTTTGACAAAAAATGAACAAACTGTTTTTGAAAACTTTCAAATGGACTGAGGTTTTTAGTTATCATTCATAAATACAGAAAAAAAAAAGAAAAACAAAAAAAACTATAACTAGACCAGAGCTTTTCTCCTTTGGTTCACCATTTGGCTTTCTATCATGTCTCTGCTCTCTAACATGATATAATTAAGCAGGTGTTATTTAGGGCGGCCTGTTTTCGTTAGCTGCCGAATACAATAGACGGTAATTGATTTTCTCGTTTGAAGAAGGGCAAGGTGATTACCTGCAGTTTTAGTTTCCATGTTCTTTCCAGTAAGGACTGGAGTCAAGATAGCATTTGATAGTTTAGAAATAGTAAGACGCTAAGTGCTGTTTGCATGCATATTGCCTACATGTCAGAGGAGGGCCCTTTCAACAATGTCAGAGCGTTTTCAATGCAAAAGTGATATAATCAAATATCAAAAGAAATTTACAAGCATAGCTTGCACGTGAATCTCCCAGAATAGTCCTACGATTTTGATATAAGCTTTCATTTTGAAACTTTTCCAAAATACCATTTTATAACAAATATTTACACATCTACGGATCTTTCTCTGTTTAGGGCACGAAATTGCCTACCACTTTGATTCATATTCGACAATTTCAAATTTTTGTGTAAAAACGAGGAAGAAGACACATGTTTCAAAGTCTAAACAAGAAACCCCATCGAATATGGTTCTTCAAATGTCAAATGTGATCGAGAGGCAGAAGAAAAACTCACAACACCCAAAGAAAGATGATAGCCCTAGAAAAATGAAGGTTCACTCTATGTCAATTTCAGAGTAGAACAGGAGAACCATGAAGAAGGGGCTCTTTGATTCAAGTTTACAGTAGAGAAGACAGAAAGAAGAAGATGCTCAACTTAGCTTCAAATCTTCAAAACCTAAGCTGTACAAGTTTTTGTTCAATTTATAACTGTTTCCTTCAATTTGTAGTTTTCTTTTACAGTTTAATATCCTATTAGGTTTTGTTTTTGATCTGTCTAGTATTCATTAATTCAATAGTATACGAAGATCATCCATGTTGTATTCATATATCATGAACAAGATTTCAAATTATAACATATATTTTGAATGGTTATTTGTTCTTTGTATTTAGATTTATATATATTTGATCATTGTATACCACCTTGTGCTTGTTATATACATATACCATACTCTTTTTGTCTTAAGGTGTTCAATTTTTTGTTAGTCCCTAAGATTTTTATGCTGCAAAGGTTAGCTTCCATATCAATCTTAAAAATCAGAAATACATGCTCCGGATATACTCCTAACATCTGCCAGTCCCCTATTGACATTGTACAGAATCTTATTTTTAGAGAAATAGTGCAACTGAAGTAAACCGAGCTGTGGATTAATTCGAATGGTGTCAATCTCTATTTTAATAGTGAGGGGTTTAAAACTCATTTAAGGGGTTGAAGTGTAGTGGCACCACAGTGACTTACGGTGGCCATGTAAGGGAGCTATTATCAAAGAGAGGTATTTCAATGATATTGTAGACATAAACAAGCATTCGATTTATGAGGCATTTATTTTTTGTTGTTGGGAATGACGAAGATATATTATCCTTGGGGTTGAGATTTACTGAAGTCACCATGAATTCTCTAATAAGTAATTTTGTTGTGAAAGAGAAATGAGAGAAAGTTAGGAAGTGAAAATACCCAACTATATACAAATTGTTGGGTTTTTTTTATTTTTATTTTTAAAGTTATTCAAGTTTGATTTTAAGAGTACTACTGGTCATCTGTTGAGTGAAGATTTGCTCTTCACCATGGAAGAAAAATTTGACATATTCAACTCGATTGTTATTGAGCAACCCTCTTATGAGCAAATAGAGAGAGTTCTGTATGATATATCCCTTAAAAAGATAGTTAAATTATGATTAATTTTTATTATTCAATTCAAGTTCCGTATTATTATAAATCTTCAATTCTTTTTCTTGTATTTTTTTATATTTATGATGTTATTTTGTCATTCTTTTGCACTCTTTCAACTAAAGAATTTAATTCCAATGATTGAGGAGAGGCTGTAGTAGCATGTTTACGGAGGTTTGTTTCTGAAACAAAAGGGGAAGAAAAAGTTAGGGGAAGAGGGATAGGATCATCAATTTGATGGTAACAATGATTTTTATGATCCTTCATCAAATGTCTGATTCTGATCCTTTTCCTTCTCAAGTTTTAAGTGGTCATTTTGCTGATGGTAATGACGATGTGATTTTAAATGAGCTTAAGCTCTTGCTGGGAATGCAGTGGGATTTGTATAGAAAATTTAGTGAGTCGGCCACTGATTAGGCATCAATTAAAGAAAAAAAGCAAATCAATTTTTTGAAGCTCTTTCATGAAATTTCTATTTTTTTTTTTTCAAATTAACTAGTTTGGAAAGGTAAATTTGATTTTTTTTTTTGCTTGAGTATGTTGTTTTAAATTTGCATGTCTCCGTAATTTTATAAAATCAACATAGCATAACTCTAATATTTTAATAATGATGTTGCAATTTTATTTTATTTTATTTTTTGTATATTATTAGTACATTCTTTTTAATCAACATGTAGACGTCACAATGTGCATATACAATTATTATAAATGTATATGTCATTTAGTTTTTATATATGTGATTTTTTTTTTATTGTTATCACACAAGCATCATTTAATTTTGGTGATGATTTTTTCAGGTATCTTCCCATTTCTTTTAAAGAAAGTTTGATGAAGTTGAAGATGTTTTTGAAGATATTCTTCATGAAATTGATGTAGATAGAGCTGATAACGACAAAGTTGTTGCAAAGAATGCTCTTGCTTACAGCAATGAACCTAGTTGTATCATTTGAGCTGAGAAGAAAGACTATGATGGCGAAGATGATGATATTTTCAATAAACATGGGGTTTGCCTGTACCAAAATTATACATGCTTTTCTGCATTATTATTTCTCATTTTTTAAAATGTTTGTTTCATTTTTTTTCTTCATTGGATAATGATGGTGTGAGTCGTCAAGAAACTCATAAGAAAAGTAATTATACTCGTGAAATATCATTCATGAAGTGGTAATATTTTAACTATTTTTTTTATTTCTTTATTTATGTTTTGAATTTAGTGTTTTTTTTATAGTTTTTTTATAATTCAATTGGTTATTATTATTATTGTTATTAAGTTACTATTATTAAGGATATTGGACACTTATTTTCTCTAGCTCAATTAGGGAGTATGAGACCACTCCTACACTTCTTGACACTTAGATAGTTTCTCATATTGGCAAAATTGTCATTGCCGCTTTCAAGTCATTTTAGATGGATGCTAGCAAAGTATGAGTTTTTCCTTTTTCATTCAAATCATATTTTCTATTTTTATTTATATTAAATGAGTGCTGTCATTTTTTTAATTCTTGGCTTATTATTTTGTTATTGTAGCATTTACAAGGTGGTCCTACTGTTGGGAATTAAAGGGTAGATTTACTAGTGGATCTTGTAACCCCCATTGAAATAAAAAGGGACAGATGATGATCATTTGTGCTTCATTGTTCCTTTATCACCGATTACACTTTATGAAATAGCAACATGATTGTGAAGGATTGACAAGTAAAAGAACTTGTTAAAGGTGTCGTTCATCTAGACAATACATTAGGTGAAGAAATGGTGCATCGTTATGTTTACAATTTTAAGGATGGACTTGAGGAAAATAAGCTCAAGTGCAATAAGATATGACACATGACTTTAGTTTTCTCAAGAATATATATATATATATATATATATATATATATATATATATATATATTGATTTTAATTAATCAAATTTTCTTTCCTATGGGTATTACATTGCCTTTGTTAGGAGAATGCTGCATCATATGCAACGTAACAATTTTCAAATATGAGTTGACATATTCGGTGCTAACATATCTTGTTAAATCAATATTCATATATTCTGAAAATACCGCTATTAATTTTTAATTGAACATTATTGCTATTGAATTTTTGAAACTGAATATTGCTGATTTTGTAGTTTAGAAATGGAAATGATGTGTTCTGATATATTACAGATTTTCCTTTTTGAAAGATTCTGATTGAAATAGATTTTAAATCTTAGGGAATGTTTTTGAAATCATTTATGACAAGTTTTTCGTCTTAGTATTTTCTGAAAACATTCTTGTTAGGAAACGGTCAATAAACACATGATTGACATTTTGGTGCTTGAAATATTTTGAAAATAATTTAAAATTCCTCATGTTTTTAGAAATCAAAATATTGCTTCTTTTTTTTTTTGAAACTAAATATCATGAGTTGCTACCACTATTTAAATCTGGAAAGTTACATATTGCACTGATATACTGCATATTATTTATGAAATCTAAAATACTGTAGCTATTGATTTTAGAAAATAGAATATTGCATTTTTCTATAAATACTGCATGCTGGACCTTTTTAGAAACTAAATATTGTTAGCCGCCGTTATTAGAATCTGGTTATGCAAAAATGAAAGTGGTGCATATCCTTCAACTATTGTTGTAATATTTTAAACCACATGGAATGTTTATGCAATTATCTGTACGCAAGTTTTTGATTCTGTAATATTAATTCTTTCTAGGAAATTATTCTTATTTTTCGAATTAGTTTTACAAAAACTTTGTGATTGCAGAAAAATAACCTTTTTTTTGGATCAATAGTTTCTTTTTTAAAAACCTACAATATTTGTTATCTCTGAAATAAAATCCTTGTGCATTTAGAAATAAGCAGGTCGAGTTAGTAGCTCACTGGGAAAAAGATGATTCCTTTGATAACAAGTATGGTATCAGAGCTTAGGCTTTAGATGCTTTGGGCTAGAAATAGAAAGTTAAGTCAAAACATGTGTTGTTGGGCTAGAATTAGAAAGTTAGTCTCATACCTATGGTGGTATTAGACTTAGGAAATATAACTCAATTAGGTTTGACCTATTGAAATTATACTTCTATTTTTGAAATTGAAAACTGTTTTGGAAAGTGTTTTCAAAAAGAAAATATGTGTTTTGAAATGTTTTGTTTGGATACAAAAACTACAAGGTGAGCTGATAGTGGGGAAGCCTTGTCCCGAATAAAGCTAAGGTGGGTTATCCCGCCCTAGAAAGCGGAGTTGCTAAGCAGAAGTCTTGCCGCCCGATCTGGAGATTGTCCCACTAGTTTATATGAGTAGTTGGAGTTGAAGAACACCCTTAATTAGAATGTGAAAATTAGGACAAGAAAGTGAATAGAAGTTGTAAAAGATGCCTAAGGTGGTATCTTGACTAGACATAGGTTGTGAGACAACCAAACTAAAACACTGGGTCAAGGGAAGAGACCTTAGGTAGAAACATGGGTGTAGCCAAGGGTGACATAGTGGATCAAAAGCATAAAACTCTAGGACATAGGTTAAAAACTGAAAATGTGCGAGAACAGAACACATGTTTGGTCAGGACATGAGAT
>JAJIYU010019449.1:0-10785 GCA_030144865.1 Tinospora cordifolia | reverse complement strand
CCAAGTAAAAGATGACAAATTGCTCTGAAAGATTTTGTTGACTTTTAAATAAATCTTGCATGTTTTCTTTTTTTTTTTTGGTGCTAATATATTATTAGTCATTCATTTTTTAGGCTCAAAGAAGAACCTTCCATGCTTATTCAATTACTAATTTCTTTCTTTCATTAATATTAAAAATTTTAATTACTGCCACAAACCACAATTTTTTCAATGGAACAAACCTCAAAAAGATTTTAATAAATGCACTAATGGTTTTAAATATAATAAGTCTATAAAAAATATTAATTTTAAAAAATAATTAAATTAATTTTTTTTTCATTAGTAACGCCGTTGCTTTTAGACTTGGAGCGGACAAGGCATCGGTGCACATTGAAAGTTCGCTGAAGACGAGTCCGTCTTGCGTGGGCGTGGCCCATCTTTTCTTTTAATCAGCTAATTCCGCTGTACAAAGGTGGTCGGTCTCCATAAACGTTTACGCCTTGTTGCGCTCTGTTGCAAAGCTGGCTAACGCGGCATGCGCGCAGTGATCACTAAATGAGACGGCAATCTCGCTATTATTCGTGCCGAAAAGTGCATCTGAAAAGAAAATAAATTAGTAAATCTCACGAAAAAAAGATGAGAAAAAAAAAGTGAAATTAAAAAGAAAGTTAGAGAAGATTTAATTACATTTAGAAATTAAAGAATGTGGGTCCAAAGCTTAATTTAAATAAGTTAATTTATTTAAAATTTGAATTATAACTGCTATTAGATGTTAAACATTTTAACAGCCGTTTAACTGTTATTAAGATGTTTGAAAGCTTCTATTCTTTCATAAAATACTATTTTATTTTTTTATAAATAATAATGTTTTCATTTAAATTTCTTAAACAATTATTCATAAACAAAAGTAATTTTAGTGTGCTAGAAATCAAATTAAAGTGATTTGATTCACTTTGAACTGTGATATAAAATCTAGATGATTTTTTAACATCTGAGAAGGGATAAAATTTTACCTTAAGACATAACAGTTTGCAAGTTTTTGTCAATCAATTCTTTCTTATGTTTTATTATTTTGTGTAATGTACTATTTAGTTTTTTAATTCTTGAACAGTAATTTCTAACACAAACTACCTAGTTTTTTAATTTTTTTTTAGTTATCTTATTCTATATTAATCAAAAAGAATGACCAGACTCGCGCTTTGGGCGCCATGTTGTGTTGGCGTACAACATTGGTTAATATAACTAAGAACATGCTGTGTCTCATCACTGACTGCTGCATTGTTCATGTTCATATATAAATCAAACTACTTTCTACTTGGCTCTTTCTGTCGTATTAATTCCGATTGCTTGATTAAGGTACCGTCTATCTAGGCTGTAAAGCCTGCTAACTGCTTGTGTTCAAAATGCCCCCTTTTTTTTCCCTTTCATGTTCTGACTTTGTAAAGTGCGTTGATTAATTATGATTATAAAGAAAATGACAACCCACTAGAATTTCATTAGTAAGTGAATCGATAAGGCTAGTCCATAAAAACTTTGTTTTTTATTTAAAATAATAAGATATATTCTATATATATATAACAATTATTGTAATTATCTATGCCTACTTTAAAATATGTAAATTTACTTATTTTTAATTACAAGTATAATTATATTATTATTTTAAGAAAGGAAAAACCACAACCCTTTTTGAGTACCACAAGCGGCAGGAGCAGCAGCAGCAGCAGCAGCTAGCTCCTTGGAGTAGAGTGATGAGTGATGACCCACCGAACAAAACAGTGCCACACATGGCCATTGATTGACGTTTTCATGCACATGGATGTTACCCTCGATTTCGATTCTCTTTGGCATGTGTCATGTGCCCTTTTTATAAAAATAAACTTATTCCACAATGAAGAAAGCTAGGCCCGACTGATTAATATTGTCAAGCAATTGCACCGTCAGGAGCGTCAAAATGTACTACAAACTTATTAGTTATTTGATATGCAAATATTTTCATATTTATCTTTATACTACGGCATCCGCGGCAACTGTTTTTAACGGCAAGAATAAATCAAAGGAGTAAGCACCTAATTTTGCTGTGTTAATTATTTTCTTAACACTGAAGTAAAATGACCTGAAAATTATTTTTTTGACCAAAATAATATTTTTCTTTTTTAATTTGTTTGAAGTGTTATAGATTTGTATTTCTTTCTACAAATAATATTACAGAAACTTTTTTTTTAAATTACCCTTCTTCTCTTCATCTCTTGCACCTAAAAGAAGAAGCAGACGGAGATTATATTGAAATTGTTCCCAATAGATTCAGAAAAAAAATAAAAATAAAGTGGAATTTCTGGGGTTTCTGCTACCTCCACTGCTTCACCGGGAAGCGAACTCGAAGAAGCTCTTGGTTGCGTTTGTTATCCATCTCATCGACCAGATCGGTGTTAATGCCGAAGTCGTGCAGAATGGAAGATTCTCTGGTTTGGGTTTCAGCTAGTTCCTTCGAGGAAAGTTAATGCTATTTTTTATATGCGAACAGAAGAATCTTGTCTTCAAGAGTTGGAAATCCAAACTATAATATTTTGGACGGAAATCTTTTTTTTTTCTTTTATATTTGTGTTATGTCAGAAATTACAAAGTTAAGATAATATACTGGATAAGGACTTAATCCCTTCCTATCTAGGCTATATACCAAACAAGCCCTGATGTGTTTATACAAAAAACAAATTCACAACTTTTATCTTTAAACAAATTCATAAGTTGAAAACCTATGAGGCATCTATGCGTCAAGGTACAAGATACGCCTCTCAGGTTTTGGAAAGAGCAAGTGTTTTGTCTGCATGGATGTACTTTTCTAAACTACAGGTATTGTTTTCTGTTGGCATGTTTTCCACCACAGGACATCTGTTTTAGGTGGCTGTATCGTGTATTATAAGACTGATTTTTTAATGGTAGGTCTTCTATAATTACGGGTAATCAATTTTCTTTTTTTTTCTTTTTTTTTTTTTTTGTGCAATTGGTGGTCTATGTTAATGTAATAATGCATGTAACGGTGGCTGCATTGGGATATCTGGGGAATTTATGCAATTTCAGAAATGCTGCATGCAAGTGGAATTATTTATTAGGATTTATGAAAATCACGCACGTAATTTAAGGCGTAAAGTCTAAAGGATGGTTGATGAAGGACGGTGTATTTAGAATTTATTCAAGTTTGAAATGGTAGGTGGAATTGATGTACTTGAAATGTCACGCTTTTCCGCAATTGTGGGTTCATCAGGGTATAGTTAGAAACTTAGAATTTAAGCTGAAATGGTGGGTGCATTGAGAAAATCACGGTGCATGAGGGTGCACAGACAATCTCTGACTGGTGGCCCAGGATGGTCTGCGCAGAAATTTCCCTGCATTTCCATAGTCGTAGTTGCGTAACAGCGCGAGGGTGCATTTTAGGAAATCATGCAGGTATTTACCTAGAATCGGCACAGTTGTGTCCAGCATGGACAGCCAGGGTGCAGCATATCCAATGTAGATGGGTGCATTTAGAACGAGAGATGTGGGTGCAAGGCTGGTGCGGCTAGAAACCGAGGTTCAATTCTGTGAAGTTGAGCGTATAGCAGTAACTGATTTGTTGCAAATTCATTACAGTACTACAGTGCACTTGGTGAAAACTTTTTCCCCATGCAAGCTTTTACCGGCAGATGGGTGTATTTCGGTGACTCGAAACAAATTTATTAGTCAAGTTTTTCAAGTTTTCATGGTAAAATTATAAAAATGTAAAGCTTAGCAATGCATAAAATCAGCCGTAGAGCGTTCAGACATCAGGTACGTTGAGATTTTTGAAGAGCTCTGGAAGGTGTGCATTGGTCAGCTTGGTTCTCTTACTTATCTCTCGTTGCTTCTTCTTGGGCTTGTTCTTGGGGGTGATGCCATGCACCTGCGCCATGGCTCTCCTCTTGGCAGTGTTAGTCGCCGGCTTCATCCCATTCTTCTGCAAGTCTTTCTCTATGTCAAGCATGTCTCGTGGAAGCTCAATTTCCCGAAACAGCTGTTTCAGATCATCGTCAACTTTGATCACGGCTCTTGGGTCATTTGGATAAACAATGTCCTCCTGTGAATCAAAATTTGAGAGCAGCCAAACCTCACCAGCAGCCTTCAAAGCCTGCAAAGTTTCAGTACATGAACAATCAAGGATTAAGAAAAAACAAACATAGCTCCACAAGAATCCATTGGGGAGAGACCAAGAGGTCAGAAAAGCTTCTCAATAACTTCAGATTTTTTAGAGACGATAACAGCATAAATATGAATCTCAGTACTTATAGATCCCATAAAAAGTACTAACCAACCTTCGCTACATACTATGCTAATTATTAAACATAAAAATCACTTGATGGTTGGAATTATTAAACACACAAAAAGCAACCACATCCACCAATAACAAAAATCTAATAAGATCTCCACAGCATATCTTACCGGTTTACTTCAACACCCAAAACAATACTGTCTATTACACACGAGGTACTCAAAAATGGACTGGGGAAATGCTAGTTAATGATTATACCTGCAAGTCCTCCATAACCGTTGGATAAGCATCCTTCAAGTCAATGACTGCAATACCCTCTGGAAATTTTCGTATCAAGACAAGCAGTTGGCTTTTGTCTTTCAAAGCATGCTTGGACTGCAAATAAAGCCAAAACAGGATCATTTATCCAGCAGAAGCAACCTATGCTTATTTGTTCCAATAGAATTAAATTCTTTAGCATAAAATATAGATGCTTACCTTGTAAGAAAAGCGCTTCCCATCGTAGTACACTTTTGGGTTATTCCTTAGACTATCAAAGACACCCTTGTTGGCATTTACATCAACATAACATGCCTCATTTATTTGCTCAGGTGTAAAGGCTAGCCTTGTCTGCAGGAACTTCAAGTATTAGGTCTTCATTGCTCGGTATCCATGCTTTAGGACAGTATCATCTAAAAAATCTAGAAAGCATTTTCCTACTCCAGACTAATAGATTAGATGATCACTTATATAACAAAAGCAAGACTTATAATTCCCAAATGCAACTTCTAGATTCATGTATTCTTCTATAAATCTTTATATGTTATTTTAATAATTTAATCACTGAAGAAAGCATCTACTTTTCTACTCCAACTGACTAGAATGTTAAATCCAATGCAATCTGATGGCCGATACTCTGACCTTTTCCATAAAGAAGCCAATTAAACCAATTCAATATTCAAAGCTTTTATCTGGGCAAAGCAGCAAAAGATTTCATTAGGACATTCCAAAATTGGCAGAAAAGAAGCAGGACCATACTTCTAGTAGCAGGTCTATCACTCGCTTTATTTGTGCACCAACTGGAGCTTTACGAATGCTGTTAATGTGTTGAAGTCTTTCAGTATCATTTGAGAATTTAACTGGAGGCGTAGGTGCTTTTGCAGAGGCTAGAGATGATATATTCGCAGGTGTTGCCTTCTGTGGTTGTTTAGATTTGGAAGATCCTGCTCGAGCTGCAAGACTGGTGAGGCTTGATTGGCATTTCTCTTGCTGCTGCTTGAACTTGGCCAAACTTTCTTGCAATGCCATTTCCCACAGACCAAAATAGCCTCCTGTGAAACATATCATTTTCATTACCAATTCTTCAAGGATGAGATTCAAATTGGTTTTAAATCAGATCAATCATGCACTCTGTTATGTTTTGAACAACCACGCACAATTCATTTGTAACTCAAGCGAACAGATTAATCGTTTCATAACTCTATTTTGCAATGATCTCTGCCAAATCATTTCATAACTCAAAGAAGTTCTATACAAGTAGGGTTGAACGAATTCAGATATCCCTCTTGGTATATAAATGTTACCACCATAAATAAATTAGCAGTTCTTTTAGTTTTAATGATTTTTTTAACCATGGCAACTAAGACTTTCTACTTCTTTCCCTATCTCATTAGTATACATGCATGTGAAATACAAATTAAACAGAAAATTGAACAAATAGTTTGTGGAAGTATGTCCCTATGCAATCTCTTTTCAACTGACCTCCCTTTCTCAACATTCCACCAAACTTTCGATTCAACTGCTTGAATTCCATAAATCAAAATCATACAGATATTTATTAACTACATGGTTTCATCAACTTCAGATTAACGTTGTGTCACTATAGATTTAGGCCACAATAGTTTTCCTTAAAAAAATAGAGGTCCTCATTCATTTCAATGTTAAGTGTGTTAATTCAATTCAAGTGGCCAAATACAGTATCCCCATTTTTCTTTCTCAACTATAAAAGCATTTAAACCCTCTGTATTAGACCATAGTGCCATTTAGGGATCAGATAAGGTCATTAAAATCTCAGACACCTAAACAGTTTTGTAAACTTTATTGATGATCATACTAGGGTCATTGGTATATCTAAAGGAAAATCTGACAACTGCCCTATTTCTAAACCTTTCACAATATGATCAAAACACACTTTTAACCCTACAACCAAGTGTTAAGAAGTGATATGGTAGATAATATTTCTAAATAAACATTACAAAAATCATTTTAAATAACCATATAAAAAAGCTTATATTCAATTTATTTCAGTAAAATTCTAATAAAAACTATGGATTGGTTGAAACTGAAATCATTTGAGTTGAAAGCCATGGTAGTAATATCTAAATCGGTGAACCAAATACCTACTACAAGCAAAGTAGCTGCAGCTGCACAAGCCCTTCTCGCATGACAAATATTACCACGACCAGTAACAATCTCAGAACAAAATGAGAAGTAGCTAACCAACTTCTAGAAGAAAAATTATTGAGTGCATTGCTCTAGTAGCTACACCACCCATGAAATCGTTGTTTGAACATCATCGTTAACCTTAAGGCTATGTTATCGTAAGGTGTTGCTAAGTGAAAGGATCTTACCGGCTTCCATATAGGATATGAACTCTATGAGATCTACTTTCTTCTTGTTCCTTAGTAGCTCAGTGGTAGTACAGTCAACTATTAGCTGATTGGTCGTAAGTTCGAATCCTACTTGACAAGTTTTTAGGGCTTTGCATGTTTTCAGATTTGAGATAGTATACAATTAATTGAAATAAATCAATAAACTCCAATCAAAAAAAACGAGGATTAATGTTTCTTTTGTTGAATAAGATAAAAAAAAATCTTATTTGAAATTTTATAATAATAGACTTATTGAAGTTCTCTTTTGCAAAAGGTTTGATTATAAAAGAATATGTGGAGCTTAGTATGTCTCATAGGAGGTATCACAAGACAACCAAAGGCAGAGGAAAAAATATATGGTTCGGCTTTATAAAAGCTTTAACAATTTATGGATTGGCCGTAGCATCAAAGATTTTATTTGCAAATCCCTCTATTCAATCCTAGAAATTTGAATTTTTTGTTGTATTGTATTGCTTTGGATTTGTTGCTTGCTTTTTCAAATTATATGAAGACTTGACTCCGACAATCTCTGTCAAAGTGTTGAGATTTTACTCTATAATGAAAGACTAAATTGAAGATGAGAAAGAATTAGTGGTGCTTCAATAAGAAACAAGAAAAGAAAAAAGAAATGAGTTCAAATTATTCAAATTCAAAAATTAAAGAATTAACATACATACATATAACCCCACATATGAATACGTAAATATTTACTTTTATTAGTTATTCGTGCTACTCGAGGATTTAGCATATAAAAAAGTTAAGGCTATTATAGTCTCAAACACTAAGTGGTTTGCAAACTTAATTGATGATCTTACTAGGCTATTATTTACATTGTATTGTTGTTGTGATATCTCATCCGGCATCAAATATTTATATAATTAATACAATAGTTTCTGTTTCAAAAAAAAAAAATCTTACTAGGCTATGTTTTACACCCCATATTCAAGGGAGAATATCAATGATAAAGACGTTGGTGCAAAAGAATCTCTCATCCCAAATTTGACTTTTTCAAAGTGAAACTTTCATAGCTTAGATAAAAAAATAATTTTCAAAATATTCACTGCAAATAAACTTTTCTGAGTTTAAACTCAAAACAACATGATTTTTACCCTAAAATGGAGTAGTTTTTACATCTTTATATATCCGAATTCATAATTTTGATCTCAAATGTGGCTTTCAAGGATGGATTCAAGAATGCCTCAAGACAACTAATTACTCAATATTTATCAATGGGAGACCTAGGGGTAAGATTAACAGCCAAAGAGGCTTGCGGCAAGGGGATCCACCATCTCCTCCTGTTCACCATAATGGCTGAAGCCTTCACTCGTATTTTGGAGAAAGCAAGAAGGGAGGGTTTGATTCGTGGATTGATGGTGGGTAAGGATAATATTCCGCTTGACCACCTGTTATTTGCTGATGACTGTTTAATCTTTATGCGGAATAATAGAATAGAAGTTCAGGCTGTTCAAAATGCTCTGAGGACTTTCTGCCTATTGTCGGGACTGAAAGTGAATGGAAACAAGAGCCAGTTGTTGGGAATAAGCTCTAAAGAAGAGGAAACCAGAAGGTTGGCAGAAGAGATTGAGGTGGGTCAAGGAGTATGGCCTATAATGTACCTTGGGATGTCGTTGGGAGGGAATCCTTTCAAAAATGATTTCTGGGATCCGGTCATCCAAACTATTAGAAGAAGAATTGCAGGTTGGAAAAGGAGTTATCTTTCTAAGGGAGGCAGACTTCTTCTTCTAAAAGCGGTTCTAGAGGCTCTTCCAACTTATTATTTATCTATATTTAAGATTCCTAAGAAAATTGCTGCTATCATTGAAAGACATATGAGGGATTTCCTGTGGAAACAAGAGGATACAGAGAAAGGACACAATCCTGTTAAATGGAAACAGGTATGTAAAACTATCAAAGAAGGTGGCCTGGGCATTGGAGACATCCTCAAAAGAAGTAACGCCCTAAGATCCAAATGGCTTTGGAGAATGATGGAAAAGCCAAACACACTATGGGCCAATATAGTGAAGAGCATCCACGGATATCGTGGTTTTGGAAGAGAGGCAGCCGCTAACAAGAAATGTAGTCATAGAGCCCCTTGGAAGGATATCCACAGTCTCTATGATCAATTCAGACCTCATGTATGCTGGAAAATAGGAAACGGGGAGCATGTTAGATTTTGGAATGACCGATGGTGTGGACAAAAGCCCTTAAAGGAGGACTTTCCCAGATTACATAGCATGTGTGCAAGGAAAGATGGGACGGTAGCAGATTTTCGGAATAGGGACCAAATAGATAGCAGGTCTCAGTGGGGATGGAATCTGCATTTGCCAAGAAGTATAGGTGATCAACATATTGGGGCCGTTGGAGAACTCTTGAGCCGACTGAACAGCTTCACCCTAAATGACACAGAGAGGGATGACATACCGTGCTAGGTTGCAGAAGGATCTAAGACTTTTTCGGTGCGATCAGGAATGGAAAAGCTAGCAAGTCATACTGCTGAGTATCCAGTGGAGGTGGCAGATTTTGTGTGGAAAACAAAGGCTCCACTGAAAGCGAGATTCCTAATGTGGATAATTAGCCTTAATAAACTTAAGACTAATGAGAATATCCAAAGGATTCTTCCTAATCATGCCTTACAGCCTTCTATATGTATTATGTGCAGGGAAAAAGAGGAGACTATCACACACTTGCTCGAGGAATGCAGAGTAACAGCGAGTATTTGGCAAAGATGGAGCAGGCAACACAAGGCCATATGCCCCCCTGAAGCGGAGAACAGATTAGGAAAGCTCACATAAGTCAGCAGTGGAGAGTCATAGTGGCAGCAGTGTGGTACACAATATGGGAGGAAAGGAATAGAAGATTATTTTTAAATATTGAAAGGTCGGATAGTATGATTGGGAGAGATCAAACCTTTTGTTTGCTAGTTGGATCTCTACGTCTAAGTTAGGGTTGGGTTATAGTTTCTCGGATTGGTTATGTAATGGAGGGTCAATCCTCCAATCTATTCTAATTTCGCATTGTACGCATGATGAAAACTAAAGCCGGATATCTCGTCTGGCCTCTTTGTAATTTTCTTTCGTTATTAATACAATAGTTTCTGTTTCAAAAAATGTGGCTTTCATGTGCCTAAACAATTTCATAATTCCTAATATAAAGGGGACTTTCTTATTCCTTCAAAAGCAAACTTATGTGATCTCCTTCAAGACATGCTCCTAGTTGGTGCTTGTTTTTTCTCACTATTGCATTCTCTGTCTGGAAGCAAGGGAAATTTTAGATCACTTATTCTTTGAGTGCAACTTTGCTAGGGATATCTCAAATAGGTGGTTTGTTTTCTCAAGGGGCAGATATAAGGGGTCAAGGAATGTGGGGGAGGTTCTCTCATTCTCTCACTCACTGGCCCTTCCTCAAGCTGAGAAAGGCCCAGATTAGGTGGTTTGGGTTCTTAGGGAGGACAAACAAGGGGCCAAGGGATTAGAGTTTGAGAATCTCAAGAAGTAAGTGACATATCTCCTGATGAATTCTGTTATCAATGTTGTGTAAAATATGTGAGGTTGGGTTAGCTTTCTAAGCACATGGAGCTGATTCTTTTCTCTTTTTTGCCATATATGTTCCCAAACCCGCAATTCATAGATCAATTTTACTATACCAAGTATAATTTGCATTTCTGTAAACATGGCTAGTCCCAAGTCTAGATAGAGGAGGAGTATGCAGCCACAGTTGGCATAGAGCTTGACATGTCAACTAACACGAATCTGATAAATCATGCTGCATGAAGGGCTAGGGCATCAATTTATTTCTTGATACAGCACAAAGAAGGAAGTGGGTTGTTGATCCACCCCAGAGAAGTCCAATAAAAGAAATTAATGGTTAAAAAATAGAAGAGGTTTCAAATCTTCCAAA
>JAJIYU010019448.1:0-10815 GCA_030144865.1 Tinospora cordifolia | reverse complement strand
ATTTCTATGACTCTTTACATTCTTATCTTTCTGATGCTGGAATAACTGGAGTTAAGGTTGATGTCATACATGTAAGTCTCTTGCTTCCTTATTACTCTTTCATACTTTTTTTTTCTAGCTTATAAAGCAAAACATATTTCTTGGACTTTAGGCACTTGAGTATGTGAGTGAAGAATATGGCGGCCGAGTCGAACTTGCAAAAGCTTACTATGACGGGCTTACAAAGTCATTGATAAAAAACTTCCATGGAACAGGGTTGATCTCAAGTATGCAGCAATGCAATGACTTCTTTTTCCTAGCAACTAAGCAAATATCAATGGGAAGAGTTGGTAAGAAATTCAAAATTCTATGTTCTTTGATCTTCCAATAAGTTGGTTAAAGAAATAACTTTTATGTTACCAATCTTACAGGAGATGATTTTTGGTTTCAAGATCCAAATGGAGATCCAATGGGAGTGTACTGGTTGCAAGGAGTTCATATGATCCATTGTGCCTATAACAGCCTATGGATGGGTCAGATGATACAACCTGATTGGGACATGTTCCAATCTGACCATATATGCGCTATGTTCCACGCTGGTTCTCGGGCCATCTCAGGTGGACCCGTTTACCTTAGTGATTCAGTAGGTTACCATGATTTTGAGCTCATAAAGAGGCTTGTCTTTCCTGATGGAACCATTCCAAAATGCCAGCATTTTGCTCTTCCCACCAGAGACTGCCTATTCAACAATCCTCTCTTTGATAAAAAGACCATCCTCAAAATTTGGAACTTAAACAAGGTAACTAATAATTTCACATCATCATATTTCTATCTCCTCACATATATTGTAGAGAGTTTTTTTTATTTTCTTTCCCCCCAAATCATGACTTTTTTAAGTGTTTGTTTCAATAGTTTGGAGGAGTGATTGGAGCATTTAACTGCCAAGGAGCTGGATGGGATCCAAAGGAAAAAAAGATAAGAGGGTACCCACAATGTTACCAGCAAATGATGAGTTCAATTCGGGTCGATGACATAGAATGGAACCAAAAACTAGAAACTACAGAAATGGGTGATGCTGATGAGTATGCTTTATATCTTAACCAGTCCAAAGAACTACATTTGGTGATCCCTAAATCTGACCCGTTTCCAATCACGATCGAACCATCTTCATTTGAGATTTTCAGCTTTTCTCCAATTAGGAAGCTTGGTTTGGGTGTTAAGTTCGCACCGATTGGACTAACAAACATGTTCAACAGTGGAGGAACTATATTAGAAGTAGATTATGATGAGAATTATGAGGCTAGAAACAGTGTTAATATCAAGGTTAAAGGTGCAGGGGAGTTCTTGGCTTATTCAAGTAGTTCACCTAAGAGATGCTACTTAAATGGTTCTGAAGTAGATTTTGAATGGTTGCCTCAGGGAAACCTTACAATGAACCTTCAATGGATAGAAGACTTCGAGGGCATATCTAATGTTAGTTTTACATATCTAGCTTGAACTTCAGTAATTTTGCTTTCAAGGTGTCACAAGATGTTGCTTGAATTAGGATTTGAGTGTTAAGTTGCTAAGTGTTTTTTTTTTTTTTTTTTTTTTAATATTGTTCATCAGTTTTTATATGTGAATCTTGTTTGGAGATTTATGAAAATTGTGTTATTTAAGTTGAATTATTTGTTTAATTTTCATCATTTCATAAATATAATCAAACAATACCATATGATATTTTTTAAAAAAATATTTTTAAAGAAAAACACTTTTAAAATTGTCTGATAATATCTATTTTCACTAAATTATGATAAAAAAAAATTTTTTTTTTAGTTATTAAGTCATATTCTTTAAAAAAGTACTTGGTTTTTGAGAAGTGTTTTCTTGAAGTTCCTTTTTATCTATTCCCAGCTTTTGAGTATTAAAGAACTACAGAGTTATTTGTGAAAGGCGGTTACATTTAAAACAGGGAAATTATTGAATTCAAACCAGCTTGAAGATTCGTTTGCTGCTCATTGGGACACGTAAAGAAGGAATTACAAGATAAGAAAAACGGTATATTGTAAAATTTCAAAAAATGAAATTATTTACCGACTTTTTTATAGTTTGTTTTATAATAATATTTGTATGGTCACCTACTTCCTAGACAGCTAGAAATTAGAGTCACCAACCTTTTTTTGAAAAAAAAAAAAGAAACGTCAGGACATCCCTTATGCCGATACGTTCGGTCTGTATGTATCAAGTATATAGACATAGGTATCACATCAAGTTTTTTAAAAAAAAAAAATCAGAGCGTTAAGCGCTAGGTCTGTACTGAGCGCTCAACGCCCTGTCACTGAGATGGCGCTCCATTGAGCACCACCTCAGTCCTATTAGACTGACATAGCTGATTTATAATTTACTATATTTCTTGTCTGTAATATTACTACTGCCCTGTAATATTACTGCTGTCTTTATTTATAATTTACTATATTTCCTATCATCATCCCATCATAAAATAATAATAATAATAATTGAAAAGAAACTTTGCAATTAAAAAAATGCAATTGCAACTGTGTCTTAATTTATAGCTAAGATAATGATTTATATTAATCTGAATGGAGAGCCTCGAGAAAATTATAAACATGAAACAAGGCTTCAATTACAAAAATAAAAAAAATAAAAAATAAATTCTGGAAAGAAGTTTCTTTAATTTATTTCTTAATTTAATAATTATTAAATAGAATGAATACTTGCAAGATCTATAAATAGGGAAATGATTAACGAATTAATGAAATATGAAAGATAAATACTTTTTACTTCTTTGATTTATTTCTTGGCATTGTTTTAATGGATCATAAACATTATACATTAGTTCATTATAAATGATTTGATTTTATAAATTTGTTGCAGTATTGAATTTTCCATAATTCATTTTAGAACATTAATAATATTTACTCAAACCAAAATTTTTCATATTTTCGTTTCGTTCAAGATAATAAGAGTGACACAAACTTAAATGTTAATATATATATATATATTGTTGGACTTCAAAGTTCCTGTCTTCAAGGGCTAACTGAGGGGCAGTTGGTATTTCTTTGTTGTGGAGTAGATGCATTCAAAGATACCATGGACCCACCACACGTCATTGGCTTAGCTAACTACGGAATCAAAACGGATAAGAAATGCTGGGTCATTGACACGTGGTGGACGAAGAAAATAGAAAAAAAAATACATTTATATATAATATTTAAGAATATATTATAAAAATATTATATATTTTAATATTATATAGATATTTAAACTTTAATTATAAAAATGTCAGAAAATGGTATACGTATCAAAAGTGAATTGCAAAAATGTTGCGATTAATGTGGGCAAGGATTGGAAATAATATTATTATTCTTTAGTTTTTGTTTGATAATAATCCTGAAAATCTAATATTTGATGGAGTTTTATAGAAAAAAACCCTTGTTTTGCTTACCCATCAAATTTGAATGGGAGAAGCTGTGCCTCTATCTTCATGTCGTCTCAATTGACTACTCACGTTGTAGGATACAGGCTCAACTCAAGCAAAAAGATTTGTAGCTGCTCATCAAATTGGAGATATTGGAGAGTCTCACTCACAAGACCTAAATTCTCTCATAACTAGTAAACATAATGGTATGACTCTTCAAAATGGTACAAAAGATGATTCTATTTTTAGGAAGCATAGAATTTTACAATAGAAAAAATCTTTACCCATTGCCTCAATTGAGAAGTGACTTGTTGAAGAAGTGATGAAGAATGACATCCTCATAATTATGGCTGAAACTGGAAGTGGTAGGACTACTCAATTGCCACAATTTTCATTCTAGATTTTTTATTTTTTTATTCCAGATTTTCTATTTTTTTTTTCATTCCAAATTTTGTATTTTTTTTATTTTTTAATATGAAAATAGGGTTTCGTTGTTTTGGCACATTATATTGTGGGTTTAATATGAAATATAGTATATAGTGCTTTATTTTTTTACCAATTTCTATGTTATAAACAATATGTGTTAAACTCTAATATTCAATCAAAAACATCAAAAGAAAGAAGTAGAGTGTGACAAAGTAATGATTTCAGATTTTGAAGTGAGTACACAATTTTATGGTTATATACATAGAGTGTCAAAGTTAATTTTCAAAAACTAATAGTATATATAAAGCTCACAAACTACAATCAGTTTACATTGATATAATGTAATATATACGCAATCAATTTATTGTATATAGGTATGATTCTTACAACAATTAATTTCTTATTCATTATTCTCGGTTGCAAGAAAATATTCTGTATATATTTTTGTATATTTCTTGTATATATCTGTATATTATACATATATTTTTTGTATATAATCATTTATTTTCGTGATCATTATTCAACATCTCTATAGAAAAATATTCTATATATATTTTTTATATATTATTTATATATTTTTTGTATACAGTGATCTGTCATGAGTTTTCTTTTACTGATAGCTTTTGGACATGGTCATATTCTCTTTACATTGCATAAATATGCTTATGTATATAAACTGGGTATACACTTTGTATATTTAACGTATACATAGAGTATATTATAATGACAATTTTACCCAAAACAAACAAACTGTGAAAATATATTGTGTATATTTTCTGTATACTTCTTGTATATTATTTATATATGATATGTATATTTCATGTATACAATCATGTATTTCCTTGATTATTATTCAACATCTTTGCATGAAAGTGCTATGTGTATATTTTCTATATTTCTGGCATATTTTTCTTGTATTTATCTGTATATGATACATATATCTCGTGTATACAGTTATCAGTTTCCTTGATTATTATTCAACATCTCCGCAAGAAAGTGTTTTACGTATATTTTATGTATATTTATGATATATTCTTTTTGTATATTTCTTATGTATTATGTAACACTCCGTATTTTAATTTAATATATAAATTATTTTAAATAATAGTAGATGTATAAAAATATACATATTTATATGGATTACGCGTGTACATACGTGTTAATTTCGTAATTATATTAAAAATACATATTACGTGTATAAATTAATTAAATTAAATTATTTATTAGAATAATGACAATTGTGGTGTAATATTAAAAAATGAAATAATAAAATAAAATGAAAAAAATGAAATAAGAAAAATAAAGAATTTAAATGAGAGCAATTTATATATCAAGTGGGTTAATATTCTACAATTCATTTGGCTATATATATATATATATATGCATGAGATTAATGGGCAGCTTATGTAATAGTTGGATGGTTTGCATATCAAAAATAGTGTGGGCGGTTTGTTTATAAAGTTAAGTGATTGCATGCATGGTGACTATCTTTGCGTAGGAGCAAAGGAAAATGTGAAAGTTGGAAAATTTAAATGGGTATTATGTGAGAGGCGGATGAAAAAAAAAATGAAATGAGCACCTTACTTGGGACGGTCGGTGTGCATAAATGGTAAGTGGCACGTGAGGGCAGTTGATTCATTTTAGTATCTCGTCTTCATTTCCAGAACCGCACTCCAGAGACGAGAAAGGAAGAAATTGAACAGCGAAGAAAAGAGGAAAACAGAAAGGGATATTCGATTTTTCGTCCGATTCGCCGCACAGGTAAGTAGTTTATCACAATTCTAGTTACAAAAATGTTCAATAAGCTACGTACTATAATTCTATCGATGTAATTTTTAGTAAAATTGATATTTTATAGCTGTATCTAAAAATTAGGTATTTTCCTACAATGAGTAAAACTCAATAAAAAATATACAAAAACACTCCTGGTGATAAGTAGATCCTAAATATGTGGTTAGATTTTGTTCGTTTATCCTGTAGGTGTCAAAATAAATACCCAAAATTTTATAACCTCTTGATAGGCTTTTGATAGTGTTAAACCCCAATGAAAGCTTGATTTAAAGCTATAGAAATGTAGAGAACGGAAATACGTACCTATCGACACCAAAATTATGAATTTTGGATATCAATTGAAATTTTGGTGAACGATTGAGCAATGGAATTTTTAAGAAAAATATAGAAAATTATGAAAAATAGGATTTAAAAGCCTATTTAAGTTATTTTCTGCCAAAAAAATATTTTATATGCGTAGAAAATTAGTTTTATAATTATTGAGATTATTCGAGTCAATGCGCATCAATACGTGAGGTTTGATGTGCGTGTATGATTAAAAAATGAGAAATAAATACGTTAGAAATTGATTATAGAAATGAATTTGAATTTGATTGGTGTTTTCGAAATTATTTTTGATAGGATAATTTTGGTGAATTGAGTATAGAGGTTGAAGTAGATGCTGGAAATTGATTGACAATAATTTTCGTGAGTAATATTTATTTTTGGGTATTTCGAAGAATATTGCTTTATGTCTAAAACTTCTGATTTTTCTTAAACATGAATGGATGCACCTGATATGATATGAAATGATGGATTATATATTATTGAATTTTACAGTAAAGGTCGGAAAAGCTGGTTATTTTTCAGAGAGTAAGTTACGTGCCAACGGGATTTAGTGTTGGTATTCTGTGAATATTTCTTTATCTTAGTTATTTATATGACATTGTAAATGCGAAAATGATTTCAATGTAAGCATGCTACTTGTATTGACATTTGTTGCATTTGATTTGAAATTCATAAACTGTATTTACACGGCAGTGTGTTTTGGATTTGCAAGAGCATATCTAAAATGCGATATCATTTTGATGGACTGAGCCCTAGAGAATAATACTTCTTATGTGATAATCCATGTGGGACTGAGCCATGAGAAGTATCAGCCTTTTTCTATGTGATAATCCTCGAATGGTTGTAGAGTGGGTGATAATTAGAGGTACAATCTATTATTGTTCAGGCCAAACAAGGAGTGAGACTGACTCTATTTCTGAAAGATGTGGATGTGCATATGTTTTGTTAAATGAGGCATTGAAAATATCATGAGCACTATGTTGAATGCATGTATATATGGTTTAAATGTGCATAATGAATTTAAAAGTTTTATCTAATTTGATTTTCTGCATGATTATTTAAATGCATTTAAATGTCATTGATAAAGATTACTCACTGGGCATATTGTAGCTTACATATTATTTTTAACATTTTAGGAACAGATAAAAAAGGGAAGAAACCAACACAAGAAGGATAGTTGACTTTTCAATCACTGCTGGGTGCTTAGGTTTAAGTATTTTGCGTGGGTTGTACTTTTGTATAATTATAATTATCACTGTATATGTAATATCATTAGAGGAATTCGGATATGGTTATACTAGTTAAGAGTGAAACTTTGTAAGTTATGAATTGCGATGTATGGTTGATGAAAGCTTGTGGTTTAATATTATGTTGTAAACTGTGGATTGATAAATTGTTTATTAGGTGATGAATTTATTGGGATAAGTCAAAATTTTAGAGGAAACTCCGTCAAAATTTTTATAGGGATATTGAATAGGATTTAGTATAAGAGGCTGACATAGTATTATATATGTAAATGTATCGTATATGGTATTATGTGCCAGTTACGATGTCACTTTCATGAAGTGGGTTGCGACATATTATGTGTATATTATACGTATATTTTATGCGTACAATCATCTATTTTCTTAATCATTATTCAACATCTTAACAGCAAAATTGTTCTATGTATATTTTTTTTTTGTATATTTTTTATACATTTTCTATATATTATTTTGTATATTTCTTATATATAAAACTAAAATGTTGACAAAATTGAAAATAAAAAACTTTATAAAAATATTTATGATAATATTTTTAAAATAACGACATTTTTTTAATTTCCTCTAAATTATAAATATATTACAAAAAGTACAACTTTTCCACAAGAAGCGTATTTTATGAAAAATAAGTATATTAATTTTTAAAAATAAAATATATTTATCTTTCTAAAGTTTAAAATTTTAGAATTATCTTATTTTATTTTTAACCTGTATTTTTTATTTAAATAATATTCATACTATAAAAAAAAACCAACTTGTGAATCTATAACTATATATACGATTAAAAATAAAAATTATCAAAAATTAAAAAGAAATATATCAAACAATTCAATTTGTAAACCCATAAAAGTAAAAGATTGTTTTTTTAACTTGATTATTGTTTACCAAGTTCAATTTTAAATGCAATTCATTTTTGCATTATTAGATATGCTCTTAAACAAGCTTTGATATTTCCTTTCATTACATTATTAAACATTGAAGAAGAAGAAGCAAAATAACCAGAAACTCGATTGAAGCATCTGCAGACAACCTCTTTCCTATCAACGCTAGCTCGACAACATTTCCATATCCGACAATCTTAGGCAGCCTCTGAAGCATCTCAAGATCGGTCGTGATCGCCAAATCTACTTCCTTAACGCTAAAAAAATGCATCTTCACTGCGATACCTAACATCGTAGGTAGTCACAAGATCAATCTTGCCGCCGATACAACATCCATGAATAGCGGCTATCACTGGCTTCTAGCACTGCTCCAACGCAGTAATTGCGGCCTGCAATCTCTTGATATCTCATCGAAATCACTCCCTTGCCCTTCCTTGGTCACCAAATTCAGACTCTAGAAAGGAATTTTTAAGTGTTTGAGGTCGATGTTGGAGCAAAAATGGGTGTCGTTAGCAGAGAAGACGATGACAGCGATATTAGGGTTTTGATCGAGCTCGAATAGAGCTTTTGGGAAATCAATGAAGAAATCTGCAGAAAGAACGTTTTGATGATTCAGATCTGCTCCACCCACTGCTTCTTCTTCTCTGTTCGTTGTTTGCAAATTTAGATCTACTCCTCCTATTGCTTCTTCTTCTCTGTTCAATATTTATGAGGATTTTTAGTAGAGTAATAAGAAGAAACCCTAATAATATAAAAATATATATTTTGGTATATTTGATTATTAACAATATGCGATATACAAGTAATTAAGTAAAAAAGGCACATGTAATTATGTTGTTAAGTTATATTTTCTAACACTTTCTATAATTTCCTCTTTTGCTATTGGGATTAAAATAATAGAAATACCAGAATTGACAGCAAAGCTGTCACACCCCACCGGGCCCACCAGTCCCACCGGACCTACGCCGCGTGGCGGCCGCATGGCGCACCGCGTGGTGGCTGTGACTCACTAGGTACTGTCCCCTCCCCTAGGGGTTTTTCTTCGCCTCCACAGAGATTCAAACCGAGGACCTGGCGACATAGGTCCAGTGGGACCGGTGGGCCCGGTGGGGTGTGACAAAAGCTTTTGTTCTACTAAAATATGTAACACCCCGCCTCCCAAATCTCATCTTCCACGTCATCTAACAGTTCAACTTTCTTTGATCATAAATCTCGGGATGCCCGGGAGACGGGCCCGTGCTACATTTTCTTCTTCTTAGCCCCAAATACATTAAGGTTCCTGTGTACATTAGTCTATGTACCAAATGACATCATGGTAAATAAAATTTTTCATTTATTCATTCGAAAATTTCGAGTACAATAAACCATTACAGCGAAAAATAAATTTAAAACTGGAAATACATTATTTTACTTAGGCTGATGTGCCCTACATTGAAATAAATAAAAACTTTCAGTGGGTAAATCTCCTCGCAAGCTGATTAATTTCTTGTTGTGAAAAATAAGGAGGTGAGTTAAAAAGCCCAGTGAATCCTTCCATCTATTTAATCCATTGTTCCAACCAGACAATGCAAGCAAATCAAACACTTTTAGAGATTAATTCGGTTCAACCAATATATTAATTCAGTCGTAATTTAGACCGAACGGGAATACACTCTGTGCTCCAAATCTAGGGAGAGAGATCAATTCTGAAACTCAAACCCTTTTCCAGTGGGATTATTTTTGAAACTCGTTCCATGCTGGTGTCAGTATTGACAACCAGTTCCAATTCTACATGGAACACAGAAAGTCCCCCGTACCGATACGTGGTTGAAATCTCATTTAATCTTACTTTTGTGTGCAAGAACATGGTAGATAAATATTTCAACAGAAATTTAACTTACCACAGTATAACATGATAAATCAACAAAAACACAGATGTTCAATTTCTGATGTAGAAAATCGTACGAGACGCAACTACAGAGCATATTCTCTCAAGCAGGAAAACGACTTTCGATTTCTGATGTAGAAGACCGTACAAGACGCAACTACAGAGCATACTTTCTTGGTCATGCAATATGATGATTGAAAGAAATAAATGCAAAGAACAAAAATAAAAACATAAAAGAATTAAACTAATCAAACAAGCAAGCATCATCTAAGTCAAAATAATAAATTAAAAGAAAGGAAAGAAACTCAACTCGAGATCGCTTTCTAAATTATTTGTAGCACTTCGTAGCTACTACTTCGCGAACTATTTAGAATAGCTCAAGCAAAGAAGAATTAGAACTAAGGTTGCCAAGAAGGAGGCAAAGAGAGAAACTACGAGAAATTTTTAACTCTTGTGTTTGGGATGAATGAAATGGATGGAGTAGGGGGCTTATATAGGGCCCTCCTCCAAATAGTGTCTCTATCTTTCCAATGTGGGATTATTCCTTCCCACACATGCCCACTTTAACATCTTAACATATGGGATGTTTCATTCATAAATGTTTTTCCTTTACACATTATTTCTCTATGTATATTATCATCATGCTAAACAAAATATTATTTTTATGAGTGTATCTAATTAATACTTTATACACATACTTTTCTATATTAATATCATACTAAAAATACTATTTTCTTATTTGAATAGAGAAGCATATATTCACCCAACAATTCTTTATGTCTAATATTAATCAATGTATATTCCTTTATACTTTCATACTAACTAATTAATTGCATACCAATGACAAATATATATATATATATA
>JAJIYU010019447.1:0-10785 GCA_030144865.1 Tinospora cordifolia | reverse complement strand
AAAAAAAATACAACCCCCCAAAAATTAACATATTCATCAGTTTGATTCAAGTTAGGTTAAGTTTAAAAGGAGTCAACTCATGACCCATCCCACTTTATAAGTTCATATTATCATGAAAGTTGATGAGCCTTAAATTTTTAGAGATTTGCAATTTAAACTAACGACATTATTAGTAGGCAAGTGCACTGTCGAATTGTCCTAATAAGATTGAAGTTTGCATATTTCTAGATTACAAAATCATTGACTCAAATATTGTCCCGCATCACATCTTGGAGCTACACAAATCATTCTTGGTGAGATTACTAGAAAGAATGTTTTTTAAACGAGTGTTTTACAGTGATTGCAATCATTGAAAAGTTGTCAATCTTGGGGAAAGATTTTAAGAGCTATATCAAGTATATGCATAACTTGAGGATCTTGTTGTTAAACTACGGTCGAACAAGATTGGAAGATTAATGACAAGGAAATTGAACTAGTTTGAGCTTAAAGTCAGCTTAGAAAAGAAGAAGTCTAATAGATTAAGAAGTGCAAGATAGTGGTTAATAAAAAAAAAAAAAACAAAAAAGGAGAAGAAAAACCGGAGTTTAGAAGTTTTAAGGAAAGTGCTATGTTTGACGAAAATAGAGGGATAAAGCCAAAGATGGTGGATTGATACATGTTCCACTAGACATGTCTATTCTGTCAAGATCATGTTCTCATCTAATACACATAAAAGAGCAGGTAATTTGATCATGGGGAACTCAGTTGCTTCAACTTTTATTTTGACTTGAAAAAGTGGTTCTCAAGATGACCTTATTAGGGAAGAACTCACTTTAATTAATTGATGCTTTGCACACACCCTACATTCAAATGAACCTTGCTTCTAGCTTATCTCTTAAGCTAAAGTGACTTTAGGTTTTTGTTTGATTTCAACAAGTTTGCACTTTTCAAAAAAAAATTGTTTTTGTTAGAAAAAGGTACTTTAGAAAGGGTTTAGTTAAAATAAATATAATGTTTATAGTTTGTTATATTGATAATAATACAGGCTCATCTTGTTTATAGTATGACAGATATATCATGTTAATTTTAATTTACAAAGAAAATTAATGAATTTAAAATAGTTACCTAATTATCACATTAACCCGATTATAAGAATGAAATATTTTGTGAAACCTAAGTTAGATAAAATATTGTTTCATTCAATTGAGAGACACGCTAAACCTCTAGAGTTGTTACAGAGAGGCACATCTCATCTAAAGTTTATGTAAATGAAAGGTGGGAAAAAAAATATTTCATCACTTTTGTTGATGATAATACAAGCTATTTTTTTGTATATTTGCTTAAGGCTAAAGATAAGGCCTAGGAATTGTTTAACACTATAAAAATAAGGTTCAAAATTAACTTGATAAGAAGTTAAAGAAGCAATAGGTGGTGAATATGTATGAAGTGTCTTTTGGTGAGTTATGCCAAGAATATAAAATCATTCGTCAAACAACTGCTCTTTATTTTCCTTAATCAAATGAAATGATTGAATGGAAGAACCAAATATTGGGAAAAAAAAAAAATATGTGAATGCTATTTTGATAAGGTCTGAGTTACCTAAGAATATTTGCGGTACCATTTCTGCCCACTAAGCATATTTCTAATAAAATACTTGAAAAACTTAAGGTTGTTCTTATGAATTAAAACAATTAAAAAAAAGTCCTTATAGATTTTTAAAAGTGAGGGAGTGTTTAGCTTAAGTAGGAAAACCTTAACCTAAACATATTAAGATAAGCCCCAAAAAAATTGACTATATTTATTAGTTATGCTAATAATAATAATGCATAAAAATTCGTTGTGTATAACTTATATACTACCAATATACATTAAAATACAATCATTGGATTTAGAATATCATTTTTTTAGCATATTATGCAAATAAAAGAATTTCACTACAACTAGTAGTGATAATACTTCGAATGAAAATGTAGAGGACGCACCTAGCCATGATAAAAAAGATAAAGTTTCTTTTGGTCCCAATTTTTTGAAAGTGAACATATAAATTTAAAAAGGATAAGCTTTTAAAGAGACTTTGTCAACATCTAAAGCTCCTTTTGGGATCGAGTTGGTAGATTTAGTATTTGGTATGAAGTTTCCAATATATAAATAGGTTTTTTTTTTTTGTTTTTTAACAAAAATTTAAGTTGCTGATTGATAAGTATAAGGCTTGGCTAATAGCTAAAAGCTTTAAACAAAATAAGAGTAAAGATTTCCTTCATTAATATTCACCGATATGCAAAATAACATTTTTAAGAATGTTAATTTCTATTGTAGCAATAAAAAATCTTAAAGTTTACTAAACGGATGCTAAGACGATATTCTTAAATGGTGAATAAGAAGAAAATTGGAATAATCAAAAGGGTTTGTAACACTTGGACATGACAATAAGATACTTAGACATGCTAACTATTTGTATGGACTAAAATAAATATCAAAACAGTAGCTATGAAATTTGGGAATGTTATGATATCCAATGGTTTCGAAACCAATGAGTGTAACAAATGTATTTATGGCAAATATACATTAGAAGACCATGTCATACTTGGCTTTCATGTAGATGATATGCCCAAGTCTATTAAGAAAATATTTGATAAAACACTTTGATATGAATGATGAGAGTTGCATATGTTAATTTAACAATTAAAATATCTAGAATGTCTGATGAATTTTTATTATTTCTATCACATTAATTATATTGAGAACATAGTGAATAAGTTTAATAAACATGCCACTACTCCAATAAAGTTACTTATAAGTAAAATTGTAGAATAACCCAAAGATCAATTAGAATACTTACATATTTTTGTAGTATTATGTATGTAACAACCTAACATAGTAGGTGCAGTAAACAAATTAAGCTGCTTTACAAGCTATCTAACAAAGATTAGCTTGAAGTTGGACAAATATGCAATGTACACACATGACTATGGATTCCTTTATATGAAATATTCAATTGCCCTACAAGGATATAGTGATATAAACTGGGTATTCGACTCCACAAACACTATATCTACCTATGATTATGTGTTCATTATTGAAGGAAGAGCAATATATGAAAATCCTCAAAACAAACATATATAGCTAGATCCACCATTGAATGCGAGTTCATAGCTTCAAACAAAGCTAGAAAAGAAACAAAATGACTAAAACTTTTAAAAGGAAATTCTATGATGGTCAAAACTTTTCCCTATTGTATTCTGCTAGGAAAAGAAAATGAGTTTTCAGTTTAAAGAAAAAAGTATGGAACGACGGAGGGACTCGGTTAAAGGCGAGGGACGGCGAACAGCGAACGGCGAATGGCGAGTAGAAAACAGAGACCGGAACTCGGTTAACCAAAAAAGGAGGAAGGAATACGAGGGACGGAGAGCTGAATGAGGAGAACAAGAAGTATGTAGCAGGAAAAAAAGTATCAATAAGTTAAAAGGAAGCAAGCCGAATCGACGGAGGGAAGAGCTATCGCTTTGCACTTATTGGAGAAATAAATGAGAGGGTTTCAGAAAAGGGGGCGGAGTGGACTGAAGTTCGAAGACGGAAGCAATGATCAGCTAGATCCATTAATGAGAGGCATGGGCAAGCGAATAGTCAACATCGAAGAAATCCCCACTTATGGAAGTTTTATACTTTTGAATCAAGATTTAAAGCCTTCAAGATCGAGGTGGCCACTCCAATAGGCGATTTCATAGTTCAAGAAACGACCTTCAACGCTTCATTCGCCATGTCCCTATCCAGCTACGATATCCCATGGTTATACGCAGGAGTTAAGAAGGGCATTAACTCAAGGAGGCAAGAAGAATTTAAGTCAGTCAAAAGAACCGGTAGATATACCATCTTTATGGGAATCCTGACCAACCTAAGATGCAACTTCATTAAATTGTCTAAGTTGGAGAAAGGAACATTCAGGAATATCTTCATTCCGGAAGATAACCATACGTGGGAGGATTTCCTAAAAATCCTAGAAGATATATACAAGAGACTCAGCCTAATAACCACATGGTGCAGACTAGAGCACAACTAAAGAAGATTGCAGAAGAGGAAAGACTTTTCGGTGAACCTAGCAAAGGAAAGGAATCGTTCCCTAGCAACAAGGTGACTAGCATGGAAGGGAAGAAAGCAAGCAGGAAGTTACAACCGAGGAGAGCTGCTAGAATGAACAAGGTCAAGGTAGTTCGCACCTCAGACTTCTTCACATGGTAGGAGGTGGAGGACGACCTGGTTCTAATCTTGGGAAGGGAACTGCACTTAACCATCCTAGACGCGGGTAGAGCAGTCCTGCATTGTCTCAATGAGCAGGAAATATCCAAACTGATGGGCCCGAAACAATTAGTGTTCTTAACAGACATTACAGTGCATGACTGGTCGGACGCGGAGCTTTGGGAGCAACGACAGATAACATGCAGAAATAGCTAGGTGGGGATTGAGGGTATTCCGGCGAAGAAATGGTCTCTGAACTTCATGGAGGTTATAGCAGAGAAATGTGGAGGGATGATGGACATTGTCGATGACACCCTTTCCAACAAATCAAGGGAGATGGCGATTTTGAAGTTAAGAGGCTTGGAATCCGGGTTCTTACTGGCATAAATGGAAATCTATGATGGAGACGAGGAGATCGTGCTGAAGCTGATTGACCTCCAGAAAACTTGGGGACTGGAAGTGAAAGCGGCAAGAAAAGAAGACATGAGAGCTGGAAAACTCAAAACCCCGGCAGCGAGGCAAGCCAGAAGAACGCCAGAGACGATGACGGCAGGAGGATCGAGAACGATGCTACTTTCAGAAATGTCAGCTCAATAGCAGAGCCAGACTAGAGGAAAGGCGTTAGGCGGCGGGACGCGGTGGACTGCAGGTGCGGACGTCATCACAAAAAGGAGGAACGTCATCCTGGACGTTTCAAGTGAAGAAGAGAAAGAAAGCCAGAGGGAGCAGAGAAGGGGAGGAAGCAAGTCGGGTCAAAAAAGATTCGACTCTGACTCAGGGCCCAAACAGAAGATAGAGGGGATCCCACATATAGGAGTGGGCCAGACTAAAGTAACCCCAAGATCCAAAGGCTTAACAGGGGCCCCACTTCTCACTTATACTAGAAATAAAGGGTCATGGGGCCAACACAACAAGTGGATCGGGCTGACTAGCACAGGAAGAGATAAAGGAAAATAAATAATGATCAAAAGGGAAGTCGAAGATGACTCTAAAGAATCGTCGAAAGTGACCCCCCTCAGGAGGAAGCCAAAGGAGCACGGGTCCCCTGAAGGCTCAGACGAAGAGGAGGACCCTGGGTACCTAGGAATCTTCTCGCACCATGACAAGGTATGTTCTATCCCCCATTTAATGATTTTTTCTGAAGGCGCAAGATGCTCCAAATCTAAGCATCATATAGACACCCAGCCTCAGACCGAGGAACAAGCTAATGACAATATCAGGAGTTCTCAAGAAAACAGTATGGACGAAGATTCTGTGAACGAAAAGGATGAAAGGAAGAGAGCTAGAAGAGTGGCAAGATTCCTTCAAGGGATCAACCTGCAACTTTCACAGCTGGAAGAGTTCCTCTAAAAAGGACGCAAGGGCAGGGAGCGTGTTTCTCAATGCGGATCCTATCATGGAACATAAGAGGATGTGGCCCCCCCAAGAAAGTGGACCTCATCCGACGCACAATCTTGGAAGCTAAGCCTCACATCGTCACCTTCCAAGAGTTCAAGACTGTGGCGAAGACGATACTTGGAATGGGTTTGCCTCCCTGCTTCGGGCACGGCAGGAGGTATCGTGATCGCTTGGGATACCAGACACACAGAGGTTATGGATAGTTTTGAAGGACGTTTTTCCAAGTCCATCAAAATCAAGGAAAAGGACCAGAAGGAGTGGTGGTTCACTGCAGTATACGGTTCATGCACAAACAGTGAGAAACAGGAATTTTGGGACGAGTTGGCAGCCCTTTCAGTAGTTCTATCAGGCCCCTGGTGTGTTGGAGGCGACTTTAATGCCATTAGGAGACTGGAGGAGAAGAGCAATGGGGATTACCTTGACCCATCGATGGCCCAGTTTGATGATCTAATTAACGAGCTGCAGTTGAGAGACATTGGGCTAAGGAATGCCAAGTTCACCTAGACAAACAGTAGGGACCTAGTCACCTTATCCAGACTTGATAGGTTCCTTATCAATTCGCGATGGGATTCCATGTTCCCCTTCTCGAACCAATATACATTGCGAAGAACCACATCCGATCATTGGCCAATCGTCTTAGATTTTCAGGTAGTTACTTGGGGCCCCTCTCCATTCCGTTTTGTCCACGAATGGATGGACAGACCAGACTTCAAGGACATTTTCGAGAGAAACTGGAATAAACCGGCGGACTTCCAGGGGTAAGGATACAGATGTATGCAAAAGCTTAAGAACCTGACGGTTGACCTTCGTGGGTGGAGCAAAAACTTCAATTCAAAAGATCAACTCAAGCTCGTCAGACTAAAGAAGGAGCTAGAGGACGTTGATAAGCAAATCGAACAGTCGGGTCTCTCCATGGAAAGAAAAGAAAGAAGGGCTCTCGTCCTATCCCAGCTGCATACTATGGATACTCAAGTCGAAAGGGAGGCGCGGCAGAAGGCCCGCATCAAATGGGCAAAGGAAGGGGATGTTAATTCGAAGTTCTTCCATAGAGTGCTCTCAACAAGAAGAAATCTAATGACCATCAAAAACTTAGAAGTGAATGAAGGGAGAGTGGTTGATTCCTTGCCAGATATAGAAGAATGTATTCTTCAGTACTTTGCTCAATTATATTCTGACCCCAACTCTCCAAAATGGATAGTGGAAGGATTACAATGGAACCCAATCACAAGCGATTAAAGTGCATGGCTTAAACGTGAATTCTCTGAAGAAGAAGTTAAGGAGGCAGTATTTCACTGTGACGGAGAAAAAGCCCCAGGACCCGACGGCTTCTCCATGCTGTTCTTTCAAAAGAACTGGCCAGTACTCCAGCAGGATGTGCTCACTGCAGTCATGGAGTTCCATGCCTCTAGAATTGTGAATAAGTGCACTAACGAGACATATATTCAGCTTATCCCGAAGAAGAATAAATTTAAGAAGGTGGAAGACTTCCGTCCTATCAGCCTGGTAACCAGCCTGTGCAAGATCATAGCAAGGGTCCTAATGAAGAGATTAAAGGAGGTCATCAAGGATACCGTTACTAAATCGCAGTTGGGCTTCGTCAAAGACAGACACATCCTAGATGCGGTCCTTATTGCAAACGAAGCTGTGGAAGACTACAGAAATAGTCACAAGGAAGGAGTCGTGGTGAAAATTGATTTCTCCAAGGCATAGAGAAGGTGGCATTACCTTCTCTATGTGCTGAAAAGAAAAGGCTTCGGTTCCAAATGGTGCAGATGGATCAGCGAATGTCTTTCCTCCGTCCAGTACTCAGTCTTCATCAATGGAAGACCAAGAGGGAAGATCAAGGCGTCTAGAGGCCTTAGACAAGGAGATCCACTCTCCCCCTTCCTCTACGTTTTAGCAGCTGATGGTCTCCAAGGCATCCTCAAAAAGGCGGAAGAGCACGGATTGAGAGGTTTCGAGCTAGGGAGGAATAAAATCAGACTAACAAACCTCCTCTATGTAGATGATTCCCTGTTCTTCCTTAATAATGATGAACATAGCTGGAGGTTACTAAAAGGAGTCCTTCAAAGCTTCTCCCTCATTTCTGGACGCAAGATCAACCTTCAGAAGAGCCAAATTGCTGGCATCAACCTCAACGCTGCAGACTTCTCTAAAGCAGAACGTATCCTAAAAATATCTACAAATGACCTGCCTTTCAAATATCTAGGCCTTGCACTCGGAGGAAATAGTAAGAGAATCTCATTCTGGAATCTGGTGATCCAGACTATTAAACGCAGAATTGAGGGATGGAAAGGGAGTTATCTGTCAAGAGGGGGTAGGCTCCTCTTAATTAAATCTGTCCTAGAGGCTCTTCCCTCATATTTCATGTCAATCTTCCTAATGCCAGCTAGTGTTAGAATGGAAATTGAGAGGTGCATCAGGAGGTTTTTTTGGAAGTCTGAATCTACTGAGAGACCTCAATTTCTGGTGGGATGGGATAAGGTCTGCAGGTAGGCAAATAGAGGAGGTCTGGGGGTAGGCATCATGAAATTCAGAAATTTTGCCTTGTCTGTGAAGTGGCTTTGGAGATTTTCTATAGAGAAGACATCCCTATGGAGGAGAGTTGTCTCCAGTATTCATGGTAACTCTCAGAATAATATGGAAGCAGGGCTTGATAATATAGCCTCAGGAAGGTCTCCATGGAAAAATATTGTATCCATTTACCCTAGATTTTTAAAATGCATCCAATAGAGAATAGGTAGTGGCTCTAATATCCAAGTATGGGATGACATTTGGAGGGGCAGAGGCCCCTGAAAGAGGATTACCTACGTTTATATTGGCTGACCAGAAGTCCGATGGCCTCTTTTCAACAGATGAGAAGCAATGCTCCGGAAAATGCTAATATTAACTCAGGTTGGAATCTTAATTTCAGGAGACCTCTAAAAGAAGAGGAAATAGAGGAGCTGACAGAAGTGTTGCAGATATTGGATCATATCCAGTTTGGGGACTCAGAAGATTCTTGGAGATGGAACCAGGAAGATACAGACACCTTTTCTGTCAAATCTTGCTATGAGGCCTTTGTGGCCCAGATGGATACCTATAATGAAATCGAAACAGACAGCAGATTCCTACTTATCTGGAAATCCCCCATCCCCACAAAAATCTTAATATGGCTTATAGCATTAGGCAAATTAAACTGTGCCACTGAAATGCAGTTAAAAATGTCTAACTATTATATTTCCCCTTCTTGGTGTTGTCTGTGCAGGAATGCCGAGGAGGACGTCGGTCACCTTTTTTGGCGGTGTGGTCTGCTGAGAGCTATTTGGGAATCCTGGAGAACCTTTTGCCTGCAATCGTTGCCCCGATTGTATGAGGGGATGGCCCTCAATTTTGCAGAGTTTCTTGTAAGGGTGTATTCTCTTTGTATGTACATCTCGTCCAATCCCTCTATTTCTTTATATTAATATAATATTTGTTTCTATTTCAAAAAAAAAAACTTTTCCCTATTGTATATATTCATTATGATAGTATGATTGTCGTAGCTAGATTAGCACACATGTTTAAAAGGCATAATACCATTAATTGTTACTTGATAATGAAGTAATCTTCATAAATTGTATAAAGGACAAACCTGCAAACCTATTAGCTAAAGGTTTGGATGGAGGTCAAGTAATATTGTTTATCAAAGGGAATGAGATCAAAACTTATCAAATAAAACTTCATATTTAGAGGTTGAAGATCCTGACAACTAAGTTTAAAAGGGCCATTAAATTATAAAAATTCAGTTTAGCACTATTGAATTAATATATATTCTCATCTAGTCTTATACGATAATGTTATCTTAATGAAAGAAGTTGCATTTTGAGCGACAAATGATTTAGTGAGAACTAAATGAGACACCATTGTCTTAAAAAGGTAGAGTTAAACTTTAGTCTTTATGTTTAAGTTATGAGTTACTTGCTATGAGTTTCACTACATTCCATCTAATTAATGTCATGGTAGTAAGAACATATGTAAATATTGTCTAAATTCCCTAGGGCAAACACTCCATCTTTTGCAAGATTTCCCTACCTCTCGTACACTTACATATTGAGGAGAGCCTTGAGGACAACCTACTAAAAGCTCTTCGGATCACCGCAGTTGGGGAAAGCTTAGCTCTCATTCTTTTGGCGATTACCAAGACTTGGGAATCTTCAAAGTAAACAGTGATTGCAAAAACCTTCCCTTTGAGTAGGGTTTTTTGAAACTTGATGCATCATTTTCATATGGATCTAATCTATGCCTGTCTAGTCATGGACGTCCCTTTTGCCAAGACCTAGTTTTAGGTCTGACTCCATTGCAATGAGATAAAAGTGAAGAGATTATAGAAATCATGGAAAAACTTGTATCATTAATTTGTTGCTCATTTCATCACTAAAATAATATTTGAAATTTTTTTTAAAATTGTTTTTGAACAATGATTAACAAAAAAAAAAAAAACACTGCAAGTTTTCCAACTTGTGCCATTATAATGGTAGAAATTATTCATAGTATTTTATGCTTAAATATATGGCTTTACAGTTTCTTTTTCTTTTCTTTTTCTTTTTTTTTTGAAGCATTTCATCAAATTTTCACCCGTTAATAATTCTTAAAAACCTTGCTAGGTATAAGGTTCAAATATAATCTGTATATCAAAAATCTTTAAGTTAATGTGGTTCATTGAAACTCAAAAATAATTTCTTAAATCTTCTTTTTTTTTTAATTTCTTGAATTGTAATTTTAAGAACAGTCAACTAATCGCTCAAGGTGTTTGAATAAAAGATGCTCCTTTTGCTTGTACCGGGACAATGTTTTTGTTGGATGTGCACGTGAGCACAATCCTGCCACTGTAGGGAAGAGACCTGGAGTATCCGTGTACAAATGGAAAACCAAGTGCATAAGCAAAACATATAGTTCAATTCTACCTAATTTTAACGCCCAAAAACTTCAATATCCAACTTAACCTAATCTTTTTGGCTGTATATCTTGCATGCAGATTATTTGTTTTTTTTTTTTTTTTGAATTTTTTCTTTACTATTAGTAATAATTTAAAAATTAGTCAATTGTTACTTAGATATCTTCCTTGTCATTAATATATCAAAAATAAATGAATAAATATAAAAAAGTGATGTTAAACCTAAAGTGTCCGTGTGAAATAAGATGTAAGTTGTAATT
>JAJIYU010019446.1:0-10789 GCA_030144865.1 Tinospora cordifolia | reverse complement strand
GGACCTCGAGCCTATGGTCTCACTATCAGTGTACGACTACATATATTTCAAATCAACCATGTAGTTCAAACATATGAAACCATTCAATCGATGACAATTTCAATCATTTTTTCATGCAAGGAATACAGTTAAGACAATAAACTAAGTCAAACTACTCACCTCGGGTCCCGTGCACCGATATCCCCTCAACACTCGACCCAGTCCCGCGATATACGCTCAAATCTACATTATATTAACTAGATTTCAGTTCCTCATGAAATGTTATTTAATTCCGGTCCCACTACCCCTAATCGGTTTTAGTCGACCAAAAATTCGACTCGGTCAAACCTAGTCGACCGATCAAACTTAGTCAAACTTGATCAACCTCGATCAAACTTGGTCACCTTAGTCAAATTTGGCCAACATTAGGTCAATATGGTCAAAATCAAGTCAATTGGGTTAAAATTCCCAATTTTTAATACTTAACCAATTCTAAGCCTTTTAGTTTAATTTACGCGGCAAATTTGTCAATTTTCTTGCGATCAATCCAACTGTTGGATTTACGCAAAACTTTCCAGATTTTATTTAAACCCTTCAAATATTCACTAGAATTTTATATTTCTATTTTTGGATATCATTTGACACGTTTTCCAACTGAAATAACAGGAACTTCCAATTCTGGATTTTCCTTTCTATCTATAGAGTGGAGTTCCCGAATTTGCTGTGATAAATTCGACCATTGGATTTGAGTGAAAATTTCCAGATTTGATCTAAATCATTCAAATGTTCGCCAAAATTTTTTTTTCACATTTTCTGATCTCATTTACTATGGTTTTTGAGTAGAATCATAGAGATGCTCAAATCTGATCCTATTTGTTCTATCTGTGCAGTAGGACTTCAACATTTTTCTGCTGTCAATCCATATATCGGATTTGAGCAATATTTTTCAATTATGATCTAAACTTCCTAAGGTATCTTCATAATTTTATTTCATGAATTTTGGACCCTTAATAGTATGTTTTCCAGGGTGATATCAGGAAATTTTGGTTTTTCAGATTGCAAATGATAGATACTCAAAAGGCAGCTTATTTAACCCCTTAGAATTATCTATTTGAGACCAAATTTTTACACAACATTATTAGTTGTTTCCTGAATGTATCCTCCAAATTTCAGGCAAATCAGACACCTCTAAGTATTTGTAAAAATTCCTAACCAAGAGCACAAAATCACGGTACTTCTGCAGATTTTCAAAAAAAAAAATTCTAAGTATCGGATTAGCATGTCCGACAACCTACTTCGACGTCATTTTTGACATCCTTCTAGTGTTTATTTGTCATTATTCATAGAATAGAAAATGAAGTAGACATAAAAATCTTTAAAACAAGCTAAGATACCTCAAAATCGGAGCTCGGATGAATAAGATATTGGCCTCGCAAAACTGGACGAACTCAATGGTTTGATTTTTCTGGGTTTCGCAGTAACGAACAACCCCCTTCGACGTCATTTTTGACATGTTTCAAGAGGTTCGTTGGTGTTTCTCATAAAATAAAAATTGAAGTACACATTATAAGCTTCAAAACGAGTTATGGTACCTCAAGATCAGAGTTCGGATGAGTGAGATATCGGTCTTGCAAAACTCGGACAGAACACGTTTCTGGGTTATTGCAGTCGCAAACAGCAAGATTTGTGGCCATTTTTGCTCCAAATGGTCCGTGCTCGTGATCAATGGCTTAGACCTTCTTGAAGATGGTAGTCTGAGCTTTCCAACGACTATAAGAACATGCAAATTTAAGGTGGGATGAGGGAGATACAAAGGGTTGAAGGTGAGGTGTTCAAAATGGTTTTCCTGCAACTATGGTGTTGATGGTGGTGTTTGAATGATCATTCCAACCTCTTTTGAGCATCATATCCGGCTGCAAAGTACTTGGTTCGTGGCTTAATGTTTCAGCAAACAAGGAGAGGTATTTGGGGATGCATTAATGGTCAATACCATGTGTTAAAACCATGGGAAAAGTTAGAAGAAAAATCTAATTTTCTTAGCTGAAAATCAGGAAGAAAGAGGAGGAATGAGAGGGAAAAGAGGAAATGGAGGAGTGGGCTGGGCTGTGCACCCAGCCCGACCCATATGAGCCTGGGCAGCCCAGGTGGCCCAATTCCATCTATTTGATTTTTTTTCTTTTTGTTGCTTTTTTTTTCACTTTTGTATATATGTATATATACACTTATATATACTCGTTTTTCATCATTTTTTTTCTAAAATTGTTAAAATTACTAGTAAATCACTTTTTCATCAAAATTTTTAATTATACACCCATTTTTATCATTTATCTAATTATTTTTCTCAAAAATTAAATAATCACCCAAAAATTACATTTTTCATCCGAAAATTCTATTAATCATTCTAAAAATTTCACGATCATTCTGAAAATTCAACAATCAATCCCAAAAGTCATTTCCCTCAAGAATTTACATTTTTCTTATGATTTCATATATTTTCTCCCCAAAATTACATTTTTTTTTCTAATTACTCTAATTTTCTTCAATAATAAATTCAAAATTGGGAAAATTGAGAACAAAATTCATATATTTCCACTAAAATTTCAGAAAATTCATACATTAGGCTCGAAAATTTTTGTATATTAAATTATGGGTTGTCACATATTTAAATTAAATAGAAAAAGTATATATATGATGATGATACAATACATATATATATGTGGGTGTGTGTGTGCTTGGTTGGAAATAAAAAATAATAATAATAATTAATAAAGTAAAAATATTGAATAAGAGTGATTTGTTAGAAGAAATAAAATAAAATAAATTCAAGAGATAAATGATGATTTGGATGGATAATTAAAAAAATAAAAAAATTAGTTAAATTAAATCCTTATCTAATAACTTGGAAAGATAATGAAAGAAAATGAATTAATGGAAATTGATTTAATAACAAGATAAATTGTATGAGGTGTATTGGATAAGAGATAAGCTAATGTTTGATGAGTCATAGGATAATTTAAAAAAATGAATAAAAATCAAATTAGAAGATAATATTGATAATTTGGTAAGATAATAGCTCATTTTATGAAAAGATTAATTATAAGATAATGTCTATGATGTGTCAAGATGATCAAGCCACTATAGTTGACTAAATATGCATTTAATGTTGTGGTGACTCACCCTAAACTAAAACTATAAATACTCCCTCTCATTTTCTCATTTCTCATTTAATTTGCTTACATTCCATACCATCTAAATTGCTCAAAAGCACTCATTCGGGCAAGAGAGAAATCAAGAAAGAAAGAAGGAGAGGAAAAAGGAGAAAAAGAAAAGAAAAAGAAAAAAGAAAAAGAAAAAGAAAGAAAAGCAGGAAAAAAAAAGAAGAGGACTCACGCACTTTGAAAATCCGACATTTCGGGTAAACCATTTTTACCTCTTTTTAATTCGAAATTATTATAGAAATTGTGATTTACATTTTCATAGTGTAATTTTCAATATAAGGCATTAGTTTACCGCGCGACCCAAAAATTATGGCATATTTTTTCTAGGAATGAAACTATACAATATATATATATATATATATATATCATTGTGTTCAGATTTACGAGTAGAATATAAATATGTATCTTATGGTAGTTGAAAGTCGACATATAGGGAGTATACCCATTAATACTAGAATTTTAATCAGTGGGTATTAAAATGTCTAGAATGAAACTCTGAACTTAATGACACTGAAATTAGGATTTTTGGAGGTCAATAGACATATTAAACTCACGTTTATGTGATTTGAGGATTAATTAATAAAGATACAAAAAACATATATAGAGTAAAAATAATAATAAATAACGAAAAAAATGTTATATAATATTGCATAACATTATGAAATACTTGTTAGGAAAATATATAACATAGGAAATAATATTTATGTATTGAACCATCAAATTTATGAAAGTGGCTGGTTATTGTGTACCAAAGGTGGGACACATGTTGACAATACATATTTGTAGTATTTTGAGTCAATATAAAGACGTAATTGACCTCGTTAACCACATTAACCTTATTGATTTGATAGGTCAGGGAGGGTTAGGTTTAGATAGAGTTGACTATAGTTGACCAAGTCAATCCTTTGATTGATGAAAGACCATAAAGTTAGAATTTGAGTCAAGTTTTATGTAGATATTAAGAAACTAAGTTGATCACGCGGGATCAAACATCAGCGGGACGCGACCAATCATTAGAGGAGCATCGGGAGCTGAGCATCCTTGTGAGTAGTGTTTTCTAATTTATCACTTAACTTGTTATTCTTTCATAAATGAAATGTTCTTACATATTGAAATGCATTTACAATCTTTAAATATGATTTAAATGAAAATGTGCACCGAATATCGAGGTCCGGGTGCGGGTTAGGGTATTGAATGTGGTAGAGCATTAAGGACAAGTGGCTGTCGTATCGGGGGGTGCGGTCGGGCTAGGTCTATCAATTGAGGCTCCCCTAAATTATTTAGTAACCATCTAGCATAGAGTGCCCTGAGGGGGGGGGGTTCTGTGGGCCCAGATTGGGGTCGTCACCTATACTCCTAACCGTCAGATTTCTCTCGCTCAAGTAGATTTATGTGTTTTCTGCATTAAAACTGATTTCAAAATGGAAGGTGCACAACTGCATAGTGGATTTAGTATTCATTAACTATTGCATTCATTCGCATTATTATTATTGTGCATTCATACATAACATTGCTTTTCTAGAATTCTTGTTCTAAGTTATAGATTAGGTTACATTACTCACTAAGCCGTTGTAGACAAAATTAGCTCACTACTCTAACATTTCAGGTTCTTTTTCTGCAGATAAGGGGAAGAAGGTGGTCATTCCGTGAAGTGCACCTCGTTTACTTCGATAGGTTTCCTCACGTGGTTTACTGTTTTGAGAGTTAGTATAATGTATAGGAAGTGAACAAAATATTGCAGATGTTTTGACTTAGGCATTCTGCTACTACTACATTTAGGACATTGTATATATAATTAACTCTTGTATAAACTTTTTTTTTTCTACTGTACTTATTTGTTCTAATTGTTTTCGCATTTATTATAATTATTCTGATAGTATTATGTACGGTGTTGTGAAGAGGCTTAACAGTGTTTTGGGCAAACTCAGTTTGGGATGGGTTTGTTAGAACACTGTGTCAGTCGGTTCGTCCTTCTCCCTAGGGAAGGGATCCCGACAGATATAAATGGGTTTGAGTCTAAACGGGTTGAATACGATTAAACACGACTAAATACGAGTCATAAACAAGTTAACCTGATATACCCGAAATGACCCGTTTAACATCATTAAAAATAAGTCAATAAATAGGTTATACACAAGTTAATATTACATAATACATTAAGAATAATTTTAATTTTTAAAAATATTTTTAATTTAATTTTAATAAATTATTTTTATATTTTTGTATTTAGTTAATATTTTAAAAAAATAATTTTAGAAAATTCGGCATATATTATTTGAGATATTCTTTTTTTAAGAAAAATGATTATACAATAAATTAAAAAGATATTATTCTCCTTTAAAAATAAATTCTATCTTTAGCAAAAAATATTATACTCAAATTAAAATATAAAAATAAGTCAATTTCTCAAATATTTAAAATTTTTTTCTAAAAACACTAAACTTAATTTTTTTAACATTTTTTTTATTTTTTCAACTTGCCTTAAAAATTATTATATCTCTTTTTGTCTTAGCCTAAGATATTATATAATTTCTCATAAAAGCATAAAGCCTAATTTTTAATATTAATTTTATTTTTTGACAAAAAATACTATACTTAAATAAATATATAAAAAATAACTTGATATCTCAAATCTTTAAAAAAATTCTTGAAAAAAGCAATGCATGTATAAATACTTAAAGAGTAGCTTGATATATCAAATTTTTAATATTATTATTTTATTTTTTAATAAAATTATTACACCCAAATAAAAATTATAAAAAATAATTTGATCTATCAAATCTTAAAAAAATAAGTGAAATGTATATATAAATATTAAAAAAGTAGCTCTTTTGATAACATAAGTTATGTCTTGGATTCAAACCTTGCTAAAATCATGTTTTTAGTTAAGTTATTATAGAATTTATTAAACGTATCTAAAAGGGTCATAAACAAGTTACCTATTTATTTAACGTGTCGTGTTCGAGTTTACATGTCATGATCCGATTAATAAACGGATTGTGTTCGGGTTAACATATCATGATACGATTAATAAATGGGTTAACCCATTTATGACCTCCTGATACGAATTGCCACCCCTAAGTATGTGGATGCTCGTGCGAATGGAGCCCTCAATTTAGACAGGGACTATGTTATTCATACTACTAGTTCTGCTATGTCTCTTCCAAGGCCTTAGAGCCGTGCTATTTCTTTTCTACCCCAAAAAAAAAGTACCATATACGATGTTACAAAAGCAGTTTTTGAGGAACTGACACCACAGCATGTAATAATTCAATTACAATCATTTTGTGTGAGCGCCAATAGAATTTGATCTTTCATACATTTTCAAAATTAAAATAAAATAGAGATAAATTATCCAATACAATTACAAAATATTATTGTCAATATAATTATTAAATACAATTTTCAATACATTCTTATTAATTTAACTAACAAAAAATATATTACTTTCGATATATATATATATAATGTACTATTAAATCATTAACGACAAACCATTGCAAATATAATGCTTTTTTTTTTTTAATTTAAAAAATGAACATTACAAATTATACTACGCTAAATCAGCTTAGCGTCACGTGCACGAGCCCTACGTCGACAATGCACATGCCGCGCTGTGTGTCAACTAAATATAGCGACGAGACGTCGGCGATCGCGGTGCTGAGGGCGGTGGTCGGGAACTCAAATGTCATCGTCTTCGTGGAGGTTCGCTGCCTCCTTCTCTAAAACCCTAAAACCTCGCTCTTTCGTCTTCTCCGACATTTCAAGCGACGCCAACCCTAAACATCCTACGTCCCTGTTCTCTCCAAGAACCCTCTCCACACTTACAGAACCGCCATTGACGTCCTCTTCATTTCAACCTCAAGGTATCTATCTATCTATTTATCTATCTATCTATCTATCTATCTATCTATCGCTGGAATCACTGTATTTTAAGGTAGAATACGGATTGCGTTCTTCTTGGACAGTATTTGAAGTATTATAAATCTTTTTATTTTTTATTTTTTATCTTTACATGTGTGATTATGCAGAAGAGCAAAGGAGAAGATGGTCAAGATGGTTACTCTTTCTTCCCGGGGCTGTTACGTTTGGCCTAGGAACTTGGCAGGTTTTCAGACGGCAAGACAAGGTACTGTCGCTTCAGGTTGTTTACTCATGAGTTTTTGCTGAATTTGTTGGGGTTGTTCGGATTCTCTGTTCTGTTTGTGCATTCTGAAGTATTGTTGTGGAATCTCAGTTAAAAATGTTTCTATTATGTGTTGCTGTCCTTGGGGTTGCCTTTTATGTTAATTTTATGGATCGATATTTCCTATCATTCATCTGCTGTCAATAATTTGGTACTTTTTTCTGGCTCCACTTCAGTCTATGGATTTTTTTTAATGGGTAATTTGTTTTCTCCTTCAGTTTTAAGTTCTCTTTATTTTATTCTGGCATCACTTTGATTGTTAAGTTTTGCCATCTGTCTTTAAATGGTTGTGCTTCCGAGCTTGAGCCATTTTTTTCCTAATTATTATTATTATTATTTAAATAAATTTGGTGAATTTGTTGTCTGTAGATTGAATTGCTGGAATATAGGAAAAGCCGGCTGGGGCTGGAACCCCTAAATTGGAACGTTATATCATCTTCTTCTTTCAATGGAGATTTGAGCTCACTGGAATTCAGAAGGGTGATATGTGAAGGGGTTTTTGATGATAGCAAGTCAATTTTTGTGGGTCCACGCTCCAGAAGCATTTCTGGAGTCACTGAAAATGGCTACTATGTCATTACACCCTTACTGCCAATCACGGCCATTCCTGAGAGGTATTTTTTTTAACCCTTTTGAAAGTATATATCTTATTTCATGAGTTAATTGCAGTCTCTCTACTTCTTTATTGGTAGGATTTCTAGTGCTTGGAAGTTAGTTATTTGATTTGTCCCTTTTCATTTGCTGTATGGTATAAAACCTGGGAAGTCAATTATTGATCTTTTTTTTTTTTTATATTAACTAGAGATCTTTTGATGTTTATTGCTCTAAAGAACATATGTCGATCTACTTTAAATTTTAAATGTTCAAAGTTCCAATTTTATTTTTAAAAGTTCACATCAAAGGGAACATACATGCAAAAGCTGACCATCTTAAAGAAATTTAGTATAGTCTAACACATTAGAGACTTGAGCGGTTGAGATGCTATAAGGAGACAAACTCCCTAGAAATCCTCTATGGAAGAACCCCATCATTGAGTTTGACAACATTGGTGTCCTCTTTTTAATTAAATTGGCAAGTTAGTGGACCACAACCTTTGTTTTTTTGCATTGCCCATTTAAAGGTTGAGTTTTTAATAACAAGCTAGTGAACTTGGTTGCTCCTCAGACTCCAATCACATAGGGTGAAAGATCAACCATCTAACTCTCTTCTATAGTGGTTGCTCATTATTCCAATAGAATCAAGCAAACATGGAGGATTACAATGATATTAGTGGCTGGGTCAATGGTTTTAGCGGTTTGGTCAATATTGGATTGGTTAGGGAGGTAATCTTTTATGACGCTTTTATTATTTGAAGAAATTGTTTTCCTATTTGCAGTATGAAAATATAAATAGTATTAAAAATATCTTATCATTATACTTTATTTTTTAAAGCAATTTATTTCATTATTATGCTTTTATTTCTTGGGTTATGCTTCAAGTATGACTCCTTTGTGGCACTTAACAATATTCCTGGTCTTGGAGTTCTCTTATTCATAACTTGACTAACCATACTTGGTGTATTTGCAATATCAAGTCTCATATGACATTGATTGATGAGCTTTCTTACTGATCTTCGATTATATTTCCTTATGGCAGTAGCTACCTTAGCTTCCCCAAGCTTTTGACTAGTATCTACTGGTGTATTTGTCATTTTACAAGACAACTTTCAGTTTCTTTGAGAGATTAGTGATATATTTTTTCCGAGAAATAGAGATTCTGTGTGTTGAGTGCACCACTTTAATCCTAAAAAGTACTTCAATCTTCCTAGTCCCTTAACCTTAAACTCATTGGGAAGACATTGCTTCAATTTCTGTTTCTCGTTCTCATCATCTTCTACTGTGATGATATCATTAGTAGCTATAACTCGATGAAGCTGAATGTTTAATTAAGACAGTATGATCTTGATTTTGTTTATATCTCATATCTATTATCACTTTGCCAAATCAACCAAACCATGTTCTTGATGACTATAAAAGTCCATACATGATCATTTTGAAGTTTACACATTTTATTAGTAACATCAAATCATGGAGGTGTTTCCAAATAGATTTCTTCTTCCAAATCCCTGTTGAGAACACATTCTTCACATGTTGCAAATCCTCCTTATAATTAGTTGCAAATGACAAGTGTACTCTACCTATATTCATTTTTGTGACCGGAGCAAAGGTCTCCTGATAGTCCACACCATGTCTAAATATATCCTCTAGCTACCAATCTTACCCTGTAGTGCTCTAGGGATCCATTTGCTTTATGTTTTAAAATGTACACTTGTTCACATCCATTGGTTTCTCCCTTGCAGCTAACTCAACTAACTCCCAAGTGTTGTTTTTCCTCAAGGCTTCAATTTCCACATTCATACCTTGCTTTTAGTTATCATTAGATGAAGCATCGAATAGGGATGTAGGAATTTGGATATTGGCCAGGCTATATTAGTGACACTATAATAGCAATTCGATACAAGGGACATGTAGTGCATTCCATAGTTCCATCACTAATAGGAATTTGGACATTGGCCAGGCTATATTAGTGACACTATAATAGCAATTCAATACAAGGGACATGTAGAGCATTCCATAGTTCCATCACTAATGGCCATAGATAAATATTCAAGTTGGGGTTCCAAGTGATGTCGTGATAAAGGATCAAGTACTGCCCGCTCATTGTTTAGAGTTGATTCAAGTTCTTGGACTTTTAAAGGTTAAGATATCGTAGCTTTCATCCTTGAGTAATCCTCTTAAATGTCAAGTACACTTGTCTAATCCATTTTATACTCTTGTAGATTGTGTGGGTCACCCAATTTGGTTATCACTTGTAGATGTGACAACTTAGATGTGGAAGAAGGTGGTAGTGTGGGTGATTATAGTGTGAAAGAAGGTGGTGGATAACTGAGGTCGAGGAGACGATGAAATAGTAGTGATGAGGCTGTATAGGAAAGAATCTCAGTCCTTATCTTCTGTGATGAAGCTGTTCTTTCGAAGAAAGGGAGAAAGAAAACAATATTCACTTTTGTTGGATGTGACATTGGTAGAGACAAAAAAATTTCTTAAATACGGGCAATAACATTTGTACCTTTTTTGAGTTGAGTAGTACAGACTTGGGAGCTCTTGGATGTAATTTTCCTCTGTTTGGGTGGTGGATATGGACGAAGAAAATACATACAAATATTTTAGGAATAAGGTTGTTGGATATTCTCAAGGTAAGATAAAATTGGGATAACACTTTCATTAGACCATGGCATGAAAATTCAATGAACTTCGAAATTTGCCAAATTATTTTGGTTTTTTAGGAGAATGAATCATAGTTCAAATGTGAGGGAAAATCAGAAATAATTGAAAAATTAAAAATTTTTGATGAAATTTGCTAAAAT
>JAJIYU010019445.1:0-10821 GCA_030144865.1 Tinospora cordifolia | reverse complement strand
AAAATGATCCCACTGGAAATGGGTTTGAGTTTCAGAATTGATCTCTCTCCCTAGATCTGGAGCACAGAGGGTATTCCCGTTCGGTCTAAATTACGATTGAATTAATATATTGGGTGAATTGAATTAATCTCTGAAAGTGTTTGATCTGCTTGCATTGTCTAGTTGGAATAATGGATTAAATAGATGAAATGATTCACTGGGCTGTGTAACTCACCCCCTTATTTTTCACAACAGGAAATTGATCAGCTTGAGCGGAGATTGTTCCTTAGAAAGTTTTATTTATTTTAATGTAGGGCAAATAGGCCCAAGTGAACTAATGTATTTTCAGCTTTAAATTTATTTTTCGCTGTAATGAAATACTGTACTTGGAATTGTTAAATGAACACATGAAAGATCTTCTTTACTATGATGTTATATTTGTACATAAATTAATGTACACAAAAACCCTAATGCATTAGGGTTTAAGAAGAAGAAAATGTAGTACGGGCCCGTCTCCCGGGTATCCCAGGATTTTTGATCAAATATAATTGAACCGTCAGATGACGTGGAAGATGAGATTTGGGAGGCGGGGTGTTATATATATATAAAGAAATAATCAGGGTATTACAAAGCAGCAGTAGCAAATGCCTCATCGCAGTACTTGAATGGCAAAGAAGCTTGAGACAGCAAGGCCAATCTTGTTTCAACTCTATGTCGATGCTTTCGTTCAATAAGTCCATTTTGTTCATGAGTATATGAACAACTATGATGAAAACATATACCATTGGATGCAAAATAAGGAGCTAAGGACATAAACTCTCCACCATTATCTGATTGAACCATCTTGATTTTTCAAGATAGCAGTCTTTCCACATATGATTGAAATTGAATAAAGGTACGATAAGCTTCACCTTTGGATTGAAGAGGATAAACGCAAATGTATCGAGTGTGAGCATCAAGAAAGCTTGCATAGTATCTAAAACCATTCAAAGATACCCTTGGTGTAGGACCCCATGCATCTCCAATAATTAAATCAAGAGGTTGAGAATAAGTTGTGGATGACAATGTAAAGGGTTGCTTATGTGACTTACTTATTTGACAATCATGACACAAAAATTTGGACACATTAGAAGGTGTAATGTTGCATTCATTTAAAACAACATGTACAACAGTAGAAGAACAATAACCTAAACACAAATGCCAAAGAAAAAAAATCAAGGGTTGTTTATGTGACTTACTTATTTGACAATTATGACACAAAAATTTGATTGGTATTGTTGCTGAACATGTAAAACTTAAAGGAAGATGAAACTGATACAATCCATTTCCAAGGACACCTTGAAGAAGAACCTTCTTTGAAATTGGAACCTTCACAAGACAAGAATCTTTGTGAAATTCAAAGAAAGCATTGTTATCATTCACAAATTTAGACACACTAAGAAGATTTTTGGTAATTTGAGGAGTATGTATGATATTCTTAAGCAAGAAAGAATAATTATGAGAATTGAAAAAACTAGAACCAGTGGAAGTGATATGTAAACCTGCACCATTGCCAACCATTAACTTTTCTTTGCCTCGATAATTAGATTTGTTGAAGATGATTGAGCCATCAGAGGAGTAGTGATATGTAGCACCACTATCTGGATACCAAATAGAATCTGAAACGCATTCTGAATTTGCAGCTATTGTAGCCAGGTTGGCTTGATTGCTAGTATTGTATCCTTGCTGTTCATTATGATTGGTAGCCTGAAAGGTTTGATCAAAACGATAATAGCAAGGTAGAACATTATGTCCATTATTGTGACAGATTTGACATGGTGCTTTGCTGGAATTCCTACCACGTCCTCTGCCACGCCAACCATTGTTAGAAGGTGTTCTTCCACCAGTATGGCCAGATCCTGATCATGCATTTGAATCATTCTTCTTTGTGATGGTTCGATTGGCAATCATAGAATCAACTTGATTGTGTTGATCTATTCAAGCTTGATGAGTGAGAAGGAGAGCAAATATTTCAGTTATTGAGTAGTTAAAAGGTATAGATGTCACTGAAATGACAAAACTATCATACTCTGGTCCTAATCCACTCAAGATTGACCTCACTTTATCATCATTTTTCAGAACATAACCAGCAAATGCTAAAGAATCCATAATGCTCTTCTTCTTGATCAAATAATCCTTCATAAGTAGTTTTCCTTTTTTCAAGGTTTGCAGCTGAATTTCAGTTGCATAACATTGGCTTTTGATTGAGAAGTAAACAATGATTCAATACTTTTCCATGATTCGCAAGCAGTAGAACAACCTACCAATTCTTGAAGGAGTTCTTGACTGATTGAAGAAAGTATCCAACACAGTAGTATCTGATCTTGTTGTTTCCAATCAAGAAACAAATCACTAACTATTCCATCTGAATTCAATCGATCTGGCTGAGCTGTAGCTTGATCTATAAAGGAAGACAATCGGTTTCCATGAATTGCATCAAAAACTTGCTATAGCCAAAAGAGATAATTGTTGTGATCAAACTTCACATTCAACTCAATTTCCATAGGATTGAGAAACTTTGAACCTTTGTTTACAGTTCTTGGAGATCCTGCAGACATTCTTTGATGATTTGCCATAGAAGCAGAATTGGCTTGCTCTGATAACATAACAAGATTAAGAGAAAAATGAAACTAGAAAAGCAATGCAACCAGAAGAATAGCTTTCTGTATATCCTTCAAGAAGAAGAAGAAGAGAAAATCATAGTATCATATTACACCATCTCTCTATTTACACTTACAATATCTCCTAATTGTAACAGATGTCCTAATCTCATTCCTTAGCTCATAACTAAATAATAGTATTTAATAACAACTCACAACCACCTGTTAATACACAAAGAACAGCTAAAACAGAGAAACAAAGAGCTAAAACAGAGGAACAGATTGTTGTTGTTCTGTTGAAAAAGAACAACACAGTAGTTTCTCCAACAGGAGCACGAACAGATCTGGGTTCTCAAATGCTGCTGCAAACGAAGAGAGTGAGACAAAGCAGATGGAAATTGCTTACTGTCACAAGGGTGAGCACCATTGCTGGGTTTGGTTACAAACAGAGGGTGAGCACCATTGTTGGGTTTGGTTACGAACAAAGGGCGAGCACTATCGTTGCCGCTACAACTACTTGCTGCCGCAATTGTGATGCTACTCGCCATTGAATGCCATTGCAGCTTCTTCCATAACTTGATATAACTTAAAATTTTTGAAAAAGCATAAATATTTTTTATTAAATTTTTAAAGAGTGACATTTTTTATAATTTTCTCAAAAAAAAAAACATATTCCCTATTTGAAAACAAAATTTCTATTCCAATTAACTTTTTCTTTTTTTTTTCACACAGTATGAAATTACTTAGTGCATGTAGCAAAATAAGAAAAGAAAATAAATAAATTAAGCAAAAATGAAAAATAATTTAGAGATAGGACATTTTGAGCAAATTTACAAGGGTTGATATTAAATTAATGGAGGATTGAGTAAATAGTTATCGTTCAAACAAAGGTGTTTTAAAAACTCAAAGAAAAATAAATTCATAACAAAAATTTTTTAAGTCATGGGTGTGATTTTTGCTCTTTTAACTCACTACGCTAACTCTCTTTTATTATTCTTTTAGTGTTATTTTTGTAATATAAAACTTATATGAAAATGATTTTAACACCATGAAATATTATTAATTGACTTACAACTTATAATTATTAAGTTGATAAACTACAATTCCAAAATACTTATTGTAGTTTGGTGTCTTAAAACATATCCAAATAATGCAGAATGGGTGAGTGCAGGTCCAGATAAACTATTTACTTTAATATTGGTATTTAAGTCCATAAATCAGAAATATCACATTATATAAGAAAATACAAAAAATTCTGTGAAGTAATAATTGTATGAGGACTTTTTAGTGGGTCTGTCTAATGTAACTTAAACAAAGGTACCTCTAACTTGGTTCAGCCATGCCCATAATACTCATATGAACTAATGAAAAATAAACTTTGTTTTTTTCTTTTTGATATTCCCGAATTAATGTCACTGTTGGTCGACATTTTTTTTCTTAATTATTTTCTATTGTGTTATCTCATCCTGTCACCATCTGTAATGATTTTTTGTTCCTATAATTCAAAAGTGTATGCTTAATTTCTTCAATTGAAGATCCTCGAGGTTAAGTCCGAGGTTAGCCCAACCCGTTTTCCACTATAGACCAAAATAAATGAATAAAATAACATTTTAATTTAACTTGTTCATAATTCTACTTGTGTGAAAAAAAATAATACATCATTAGACGAAATTCTCAACTAAATAAATTAATAAATAAATAAAATCAAGGCAATTTATTAAAAGGCAAAAGTTTAGTTCACATGACGAATTCCATCATTTTCTATTATGATTTTTAAAATTCTAAAACTTAAAAGATATGTAACTAAAATTACACTTAGAATATATATATATTTTTTTTTTGTTGGGTGGGAAGGACACTTCTTACTTTTAACGTTAATTTCCATTATTTAATTTTCTTTTAGGTCAAAAAAAGCAAGTAAACCATAGGGAAGGCTTAGGCCATAGATGACATTAAGTGCATGAGATATAATAAAGAATGAAGTTCAAAGGGAATGTAAAATGGGATCACATAAAGGGAGTTATACTTGGATTTCGAAAACCCATGAATCATTAGAATGATTTTATTGACTGGTCAAAAAATTACGTCTTTTGATACAAATCCTCCATCAGATTTATATATTTATATATACTTCGGTGTAAACATAATCTTTTTCATGTTAATATATTAGTTACTTTCTCTTCCCACATATATATCTGGCAAAATAAGACAGGATGCCACCTTCATAAGGATGACGCAGGTAGCGGCGGGACCTACATGGGCACCCTCTGGTCCACGCTTTGGGCCCACCTTGTTGCCCCGTGATTGCAAAGGCTCGGACCATCTCCGCGGCATGTGGACCCGCCATGTTTTACTTCCAAGTCGCAGTGGCCGCTTAAGTCGCAGCTTGGTAAAATTTTCAAATTCTAGTTTGTAGAAAGTTAAGAATTGAAAAGTTTTTTATTTTTATTTTGTCATGCTTTCTTATTCTTCTTTTCACATTATCTTTATTATTATTAATTTATTATGACTTAAATGTTATTCTCATTAAGGATTATTACGATTACAAATAATTTATTGTGATATCAAATTATCCCCTATATACATTGAAATATGTAATACTAATATATATATATATATATACTGAAAACATTATTCTAACAGCCAAAGAAATTACAAATAATTAGATGGGTATCTAAACATTGAATTATTTATTAGAATGCATTAATATAAAAAATTCTTGTACTTATATGTAGGGTTGATTATTTGATTCCGGAATAAATGACATTTTACCTCTTAAGTTAACAAGGACTTAAAAAAAAAGAAAATTTAGAAATAAATCATTAGGATGAAGTAGATAATAAGATACAATTTTTGTCTGGTTAACCGTTATTGGATTGCATTAACAATACAAAAAAGGGTAAATGAGAATTAAATTATTGTGCTTGATAAATTATATATGAAAATTGTGGTATCGACGATAAAAGATGTATTCAGTTATCTAATTATTATAAATTTATAATATTATAAAATTTATTTAGTATTACTTATAAATTATATTGCGATTTTAGTAGGACCTTGCACCTTGCCCTCTCTTGTGTATTTATGTTTATGGTTGTACCTTATGAGCAAAAAAGAAAAAAACTGTTGTCCAACGTGTGGGAAGGCAGAAATACTAGTCCATGATTGACTGATTGCTTGATTTTGAGATTCTATGTTTGTTTGATCAGTCCTCAAATACTATTTCAAGCAGTAGCTTTAAGCATTTATCATGGAATGTGAAAACTTGCAGGAATTAAAGGCAAGATTGGCAGTAATGTCAAGAAAGGTGGAAAAAAAAAAAAGGTGGCAATATTCTCATAAACTTCATCAAAGTAGTAGTAGGTGAACTTTTTAATACCTACCGAGGTCAAAATGCAGGTTATGAGAAAGAGAATTCAATTTGATTGAAAGTTGCAAACATTCCCTTCTCTTGTTTTCACTTGCAAAAAGTACTTCAAAACTGTAGACCATAGAAGAAAGAAATATCATCTTGGAATCCGTGACATAATTGTGTGTGTGAGAGAGAGTACTTGAGTAGTAGTTGAATTCCTGGGTGTCCTTTTGAATGAATTTTATAAGAACTGATCCGAAGTTGTTCTGATACATCACTTGGGAAATCTTGTCCCCCCAAAGTTCAGTTTTTCTTTTTCTTTAAAATCGAAATTAACACATAGACAACAACTAAATGATTTCAAATACACGCTATTTGAACCCTCTTTTCTTTCTGTAACTTTTTTGGATTATCCTTTAACCCCCTTTTTCAAATATCCCAAACCCTCTCCTTTCAGTTTTCACCATCTTCTCTTTATTTTCTTCTTCTTCCTCATTTTTTGATTCATCAATTATTTTTAGCTTTTTAAAATAAGAAGAAGATAGAAAAAAAAAATAGAGGGAAAAGATAGTTTTAGAGTGTGGAAAATGAGAGATGGAGTTAAATATTTATAAAATTCATTCATTTCAACTTATTTGTATATTCATCTCTTTATTAGGATTAATATTAATATTTTTAGTTTTTTTAATTATTATTTTTACATATTTTATGTCATATTTGCACATTTTTCCACTAGGTAGCTAGCCCTAAAGTATTTTACATGTATGATGTCATCACAAATCATCTCCACTGGTGGACTTGTGATGAAAGCTCTAGGATCATTTTTCCAATCCTATAGGTCTCAAACACCTGCTGCCCACATGCTTTTTAATTTCCCACTTAATATTAGCTTATTTCTTCGAAAGAAGGTTGAAAATTAAATTTTCTTTCATTTGGAAAATAACATTTCAACCAATTTTTCAATTTAAGTCAATACAAGCCATCATTAATCATTGTCAATCAAATTAGCATTTAACTACATTTAAAACATTATACATTTTCCATTCTTTTGTTTCCTTTCCTGCTTCATATCAATTTTTCAAAGAACAAAAGCAGATCTTGACATAATTAAACTTAAACTTTGATTAATTTGGTAGAAGAGAGATATAAGACAGACTTATTAACAAAATAAAACATAATTCATGAGAAAAATGTAATTTATTTTATGAACAGTTGACACTATTTATTAGAACAAATATATTCGACTGAGGTTTCCAAGTCTAATAAGTCTACTATATGTTAATGGTTTCACTCCTTAGTCTTTTATCAGTTACGTATTTTTCTAAAAGCTAAGACACAAAAAGTTTCACTTGTCAAAGAATACAAAACTCACCAATTTGCCCAATAAACCAACTTCTAGAGCCAACCGAACTTAAAAACCAGAAAAAAAAAATAAAAGGCACTTGGTGATTAAGAAGACATTGCAGGATTATTATATACGTCACTTTGATTCCATTAATAATCAGTAATACACGCAATTAATGATAAAAAATCATAGAAAAAAATATAATGTACAAATTACTAAATAATAAAGACGATTCAGCAAACTGAACGTGGATGATTCTTCAATTAATTCCTTCCAAGTACATAACAAAAATACTTTCAACTTACACGTTCCTTCCAATAATGTTTCCATGGTTTCACAGCCATATACAATAAACATATTTCAATTTTGTAACTCGGTAACAGGCTACTGTTTCAAAAGTAGAGTACACAAGAGAAGAGACCATTTAAAACTGCCAACTACAGAATTTATCAAAACCAGACTGTCCTTCGCTATATATATCCAGCGTTCATCTGCGCTATGACACCTTTGTATGCTATTCATCACTCCTGAAAAGCTGTATGATGATCATGTACTGAGTATAAAACTTACCCATATATATTTATATATATAAATATATGTTAGTACCAAAAGTACTGTCTCCAAAATCCACCATTAATTTGTTATATTGCAATGCCCGACTCAGGCACGTAGCTCAGCATCTCCACCTCCCAACTCAACTTTGATGTAATTTCATCAGGCTCCGGAACGTATTCCTTCACATTAAATGAAAAAGGAAAAAATAGAATAAATCTTTATGTACAATGTTCACAAACAATAAATGAATATGTATACATTTTAAGATATGTATCAATTACTCATCTAGTGCTTATAAAATACTAAATAATAAAGAGTTTTGATGCCCCTTGACCACATCTTATAATAATATCATTTATTTCTCATTCAATAAAGCTAGCCGGGTTTGGATTATAAGGTAAGCTTTTCACAATGGGCATCACTTTATGAAGCAAAAGTTGATCAATTATGGGCAAGACAAGTCAAGTCAAACACACATGGTTTTTAAAAGCGAGAACATTTGGAGAGTGCTAGAGGGTGGATCTAGTCATCAAGAGATAAGTTCAAGGGTTTAAAAGGGTTATTTAATTACAAAGAAATAGACGACTTTGAATTATTTAAAGAGCAAACAAACTCTTTTTCATATAATATTGATTGTTTAATTAATTAAATAAATTGATTAATATACCTCAAGCTCGTTCACTAATTGCTTGGCTGTTGGGGCAGATATGATAATGCGACGTGCCGAGGGAGAAATAAAGCCTTCATCCACGGCCTTATCGATGAAAGACAACAAGGAATTGTAATATCCATCAACATTCAATAGACCCACCTGCCAAAAAAATAAATAAATAAATGTATATACCACACAATTAATTATATACTATCATATCAAAAAAGCCATGTTATATTGCTTTAAAAACATAACATGAGGTGACATAATTACAACATCAAGAAGACAAGCTTCTTTGACTATGGTTTCTTCCCTTTGTACATAAGATTATAAAACCATTTTACATTTAAATGGGGATCCCCTTTGATGCAAGAGAGATTAATTAAAGGCAAGAAACTTCTCAACATTCACATGGGCCGGTTATCCAACCACCCCACCTAAATGGTTTCTTTATAGTTCTATCAGTATCGGCATGTATTTTTCAGATCCAACTTCTAGGAACGAAGAACCTATTTCATAACCAGGACTTTCTTCCTAACATAAATGGCTTGAAAGTAAAATAATTTTCTCTACAAATTATTATCTCTATGAAGAAATGATCAAAGTATTTTTGATATGTGATTTTTTTGCATTTGTGCTAGATTTTAATACAACTTTATCAAATCAATTCTTCAGTTAAGACACACATGAAATGCAATTTAGGTAACGCCCTTAATTCCACATATTTATAATTATTTTATATGTTTAGATTTTCATCAATTAGGAAAATCATACTTTAAGAACTGCAAAATCTGAGAGTATCACCCATATGCAAAAGGTGGCATTACTAAATTAATTGAAGCTAAGTGGTGGTTGGCGGTTGTTCTAATTAAAAAGATTAGCAGGAAACAACATGAAAATTATGTTGCTTAAATGTATGATTTTCTTGTAGGACACGGCTTAGCAAAACTAGTACATTTTTCTATTAAAAAGTGATTCAAAAAATATTCAAAAAGTGATAGCTAGTTAAAATATATTAATAAAAGTATTGCTACAAAAAGTAATTGATTTCAAATAACATGTCAACACGTAATTTGAAATAAAAAATCTTTCATTTTTCAAGAAGAACATCAATAAAGGTTCATTTAAAAAGCATGTTAATAAAGCATTGATTTTTAAGTAATAGTGTGAATTGGAAGAAATAAGACGCGAAGTGACGGCTACATTCTAATGTCATGAGAATGTCAAAATATTTAGAATCAGAATTGAATAAATAAGAGCAACTTTCCTAGAAGAGAAAAGAGGACCATGGAAATTTTGAAAATTACGAAATTACATGTATGTTATAGATTCACCAACTACATTTTTTGAGCCGTAAAAGGCACAATAAGCCATAGATCAAAGACAATAAAGTTGACCCTTACTGGTTTTTGGTGAATTCCAAGCTGTGCCCAAGTGATAACTTCTAACAGTTCTTCAAGGGTACCATATCCACCTATAACAATAATTTAAAAAAAATGTAAAACAAAAATGGTATATATATATATATATATATATATGACAAGGTAATCAAATCCAATACTTTGGGATGAAAATGATGCATACCGGGTAAAGCTATGAAGGCATCCGCCTGACGAGCCATCTCGGCTTTTCTCTGGTGCATATCAGACACCGCTCTTAGCTCCCCAACAGTCTCGCCAGTTAACTGCCAAAAATTGAAAATTTTTTGAGAACTTAACGAGCTATTGAAAAAGTTCATCTTAAAGTTCTTATCAAAAACGAGTTAAAGATGTTTGCATTTTCATGCACATAACTACTGGTTACTCTCATCATTCCATTTTAAGGGCAAAGAAATATATGAAAAGAGGATTTGCTAGATAGTGAATATATATTTCAATGTTTTTATACCACATAAAGGATCAATTAATGCATGATTTGATCGTTGAAGCATTACAACATACACAAAACATAAAATAAAGTAGGATATGTTTGACAGAATGTACCTCTCTAAGCATTAATGTCTTGGGAATAACACTGCCAAAATGAAAAACCATGGACAGTTAGTCAAGAATCATTACAAAGGAAAGAAAATATATCTCATTGCTTTAAAAGGTAAGATTCTAACTTAAAACACTTTAAAAAAAAAAAACAAGGACATTAAATGCAATATATATATATATATATATATATATATATATATATATATCTATGTGAAGCTTTTTTGTGTATTATTTGTCTAAATCTTTCATGGTACTGAAACTTGTACCAAACGAAGCGAGCTCAATCACAACTTCCAGTGTTTACTAAGAAAAGAAAAGAA
>JAJIYU010019444.1:0-10811 GCA_030144865.1 Tinospora cordifolia | reverse complement strand
AAGAGTTCACACATCAAAGAATTAAGATCACAAATAAACATACTCAACTCTTGGACCTTGATCTTCAATTCTTCTTTGTCTTCCCTCTTTTCTCCTTTGTCAGCCGTTTTTCTCTAAAAACTTCGTTTTCAAAATAATTATCCTCCTTGAACCCTACTACAATGACCTATTTATAGTTTTTCACTAAAGAAAACCCTAAAATAATAAAATACGACAACCGACCGCGGTCCATAAGTGCTGACCGCGGTCCACAGAATGATAAAACAAACTCAAATATGTGAAATCTCGAGCGACCGCGGTCACTGACCGCTGTCCGTGATTCTGATGTCAAAAACTGTGCCAACCCAATTCTGGTGACCACGGTCACTGGAATGCCGACCGCGGTCCACAGTGTGGGTTGTTTTTCTTTATGCTCCTTGTTCCGTTTACCGCGGTCGGCAACGCCGACCGCGATCATTAGTGACTTTTCCTCATTTTTGGCCATTTTCAACTCCTCGCGTGCTCCTATTCTATTCCCGTTCATTCTAAACCTGCACAAACATTGAAAACCTTTCTCGGACATTATATTCATATAAAAATGTTAGAAATAACATTAAATCATGCTAAAGTGATGCAACAATGCTCTAAATGCACATTATACTAAACATAAGCAAATACTCTAAGTTTTCTATTACACTAATGCATATTATACATAAAATACCTAAAATTTAATTAGTCTGCTATGCAACTAACAGTGGTCAAGCATGCTATGAGGGCTCTACCTCAAGCATATAATATGCCTCCTATATGGCCACAACCCCAACCTCAGACTCATCAAGCCTTATTGTCGAATGGTCCAGTAATACTATGTCGAATTGTCGCTAAAGACAAGGAACAAAGGAACTTACTGATTGAGTTCTAGAAGCTGCAACCAAGTACCTTCAATGGCAAGTCAGATCATATGGCAGTTAACGTATGACTTTCTAAGATAAATAAGCATCTCAATGCTTTGGGGACCACTGGCTTTAGACAAGCTGCTTTAGTAGTGCATCGCTTCATCAGAATTGCTTATCACTAGTGGGAGATGATCATGAATGATCTTGATATTGATATTTCGGTGATGACATGGGAGTAGTTCAAGAAGTTATTTTATGATAATTTCTTCTCCATGATAACTACTAGATAGTTGTAGTCAAAGTTCATGCGACTAAAAACTATGACTATAATAGAATATGAAAGAATGTTTATTGAACTATCAAGGTTTGCACCAGAGTTGGTTAAAGATGAATAGACCAAGTTTGATAAGTTTGCAGAAGGACCACGAGTGGAAATTAGGAAATTGATCATTCTTTTAATGATAACTACGTTTAAGGAGATAGTAGCTAGAGTTCAGCTAATCGAAAGAGACATTAACTTTGAACAGTCTTTGAAGAACTGAAACAAGAGGCCACATAGTGACCAAAAGTTAGGGAATGGGAGCAAGAAATACATTACTTTGTAGAATGATGGTGATAAGGCATCCCAGACTCAGCAGAAAGTGTGGTATTGCCCCAAGGCATGACCTAACAATGCCAAGGAGAAGCGAAGGGAGCATGTCAGACGACAAGGATTGGGTTTCCACTATAACCAACAAGGACATGTGGCAAAATTCTGTCCCACCAAAGCTCAAGCTCATTAGCAGTAGTACAATCAAGAGGAAGACAAAATGGTTGTCCACAAGTTAGGCAACAACAACAGCCTAACATAATAATGACGAGGGGCAAAATCAGAATTAGAACCAGGGCCATGGACAAAACCAGGCTAGAGTTTTTGATGTTGTATATATTCAAGACGATCAAGTCTCTGTAGTAGAAGGTACATTCCTATTGTTTAATGTTGTTGTGAAACTTTAGTTTGATTCATGTGATACCAAATCTTTTATTGCTAAACAATTAGTGGTTAGGTTACAACTAGTAACAAATACCTTGCTTATGACATTTAATGTATACACACCCATAGAAACTACCATTGCCTAAAAAGAATGTGTAATTGTGACCTTAGATTTGAAGATAAGCTGCTTTTAGCCAATCTCTGTGTAATATTGGGGATGGAATGGTTAACCTAGTGTTGGGCACATATAGATTGTCTAAAGAGGAGGGTAACAATAACATTGCCTTCATGAGACACTTTTAAAATCAATGGTAATATTTAGAGATTACCTAGAAGCCCAATGATAGCAATGTTGAATTGCATCAGGCAGGAGAAATATTTCAAGAAATTATTAGAAGAGGAGACTAAAGAATACAAGGAAATCTAGAACCTAATGGTGGTTTAAGATTATGTAGATGTCTTTCTAGATGACTTACCAAGACTACCACCGGATAGAGAAGTGGAATTCCAGATTAAACTTCACCCTAGAACTGATCCCATAGCCATTCCTCCTTGTCAAATGGTACCAGTAGAGTTGATTGAGTTAAAGTCTTATTAGATTAGCTCTAAGAAAAGGGATTCATCAGACCAAGTGAATCACTATGGGTAGCTTCAATATTGTTTGTGAAGAAGAAAGACAGATCCATGAGGTTATGTGTTGACTATCAGAAGTTAAATCAGGTAATAGTAAAGAATAAGTACCCTTTGCCAATGATAGATGACTTATTCGATCAATTGAGGGAGCCGCTCATTTCTGTAAGATTTATCTTAGGTTAAGATATCACTAGTTGAGAATGCAAGAGTCAGACATATACAAGATAGCCTTTAAGACTCGGTATGGGCACTTTGAGTTCATGGTGATGCCATTTGGTTAACTAATGCACCAGCAACATTCATGCATTTGATGAAACAAATATTTAGATAATACCTTGATCAATTTGTAGTAGTATTTGTGGATGACATCTTAATTTACTCCAAGTCAAAAGCTAAACATGTAGAACATTTGAAGATTGTATTGGAGACATTTAGAAGAAATCAATTGTATGCCAAGTTTAGTAAGTGCGAGTTCTGGATGAAGATTGTTCAGTTCCTTGGCTATGTAGTTTTAGTGGAAGGCATCTGTGTAGGTGCTAAAAAGGTGGAGGCTATTACAGATTGGAAGCAACCCAAGACAGTGATAAAAACTAGAAGTTTCTTAGGCTTAGCTAGATACCACAGGAGATTCATCTATGATTTCTCAAAATTAGTTGAATCTATGACCAAGTTAACCAGAAAATGAGTCACATTCAATTGGGATGAGAAATGTGAATAATCATTCTAAGAATTGAAGAACAAAATTGACCTCAACTCCCATATTAGTTATTCCTACACATAGTAACAGATATGTTCTATATACAGATGCTTCACAAAATGGATTGGGTGCAATATTGATGCAAGAAAGAAAAGTTGTTGCTTTTGCCTCGTGACAAACTGAAGATTCATAAACAGAATTACCTAACACATGACCTAGAATTAGCAGCCATTATCTTTATGGAGAATGATTTGATCTATTCTCGAAGACTAAAGTTTGAAATATATCTACACCCAAAAAGAGTTAAATCTTAGGTAGTGCAGATGGATGTAATTTCTTAAGGATTATGATTTCCAATTGCATTACCATCCAGGGAAGGCTAATATAGTGGTTGATGCCTTGAGCAGAAACTTTAACAAACAAGATGAAGAAAGAGGTTAAATGTACTAGTTATCTGAGGATTTCAACCTAAGCTTGACTTCAGATGAGAAGTAGGCGTAGCTTTAGAACATGGCTTGCCAGTTAGATCTTCTGCATTTGATTAGAGAGGAATATAAGAAAGATAAATGGATTATGAAACTAATCAAAGGAGTTGAACAAGGCAAACATACTGATTTTAGGATACATGCATAAAACATGCTGAGACTTGGTGATAGAACTTGGGTACTAGAGAGTGGCCAAAGCAGAAAGACTATACTAGATAACGCCCATCGAACTAAACATACAATGCATCCTGATCGCGACAAGATGTATCAAAATCTTTGGAAGACTTACTGGTAGAGAGGAATAAAAAGAGATATAGGTAAGTATGTCTTTAAATGTCTGGCCTATCAGCAATTAAAAGAAGAGTACATGAAACCCACTAGATTGTTACATCCACTCCTAATCCCAGAATGGAAGTGGGACAACATTGTCATGGACTTTATCAACAGGTTACTCAAGAATAAAAGAGGAGAAGATACAGTGTGGACGATTGTGAATCATCTCACTAAGGTGGCACATTTCTTGCCATTAGATCCACAAATCAAGTTAGTAAGTTGGGAGAACTTTATGTGAAGGAAATATGGTGTGCCAAAGACCATAGTGTCAAACAGAGACTCTCGATTCACATCATAGTTCTGGTAGAGTCTACTTAAGGATTTGGATACCATACTCACCATGAGCAGTGCTTTACATCCATAAATAGATGAACAGTCTGAGAGAGTCATTCAAAGGGTAGCAGATATACTAAAATTTTGCGTCTTTCATTTTAAGGGCAATTGGAGCAAGCATCTACACTCGGTAGAATTCGCTTATAACAACAGTTAACAGGCAAGCATAAAGATGGCTCCTTATGAAAGCTCTTTAAGGAAAACCTTGTAGGTCACCAACCTGTTGGGCTGACTTTGAAGATCATGTGTTTGGTAGGCTATATCTAGCGAAGGAGATGAACAACCAAGTCAAACAAATCTAGAAGAGACTGGCCACGACATAAAGTAGATAGAAAAGTTATGCAGACAAGAGGAAAAAACCTCAAGAGTTTTAGACGGGGGACAAAGTATTTTTAAGGATTAGCCCTCAGAATGGAATCAAACGGTTTGGGCATAAAGGAAATCTATCATCTGGATTCATCAGTCCATTCAAGATACTTGGAAGGATTGGCAAATGCGCCTATGAGTTAGCCTACCAAACTGAATGTCCTCAATTCACAATTTGTTCCAAGTGTCGATGCTGAGAAAATATAAACCAAATCCCTCTCATATAATCCATTGGGATGAGATCAACATTCAAGATGATGCTATGCATGAGGAAGTAGCGGTTACAATCCTAGATCACAAGGTACAAAACCTAAAATCGAAAGACATTCCGTTGGTAAAAGTTTTGTGGAGGCATCATGGACTGAAAGGGCAACATGAGAGTTGGAAAGCGAGATGAAAAGTAAATGCCTAAAACTCTTCACCAGAATACATGACAAGACAAGATTAGAACAAGTAAATAAAAATTTCAAGGATGAAATTTATTTTAAGGGGGGTAGGTTATAATATCCCAAATTTTTTTTGAATAATTAAATAAAAATATAAAATAAAATAATTTAAATAAAATAAACTTTGAGAAAATCATGGAAATAATAGTGCAAAAGATGTACAATTTGATGTATGAAGGGGTACTCAAATTAGAACAAAACACAAGAATATGCGAATGATCAACTCACTGGTTACCACAATAATGAAAAACACCAGCGCACTAGTGCGTGGTTCACCAAAGAAACCAACAAAGACACTATGTTCTTGTTATCACGGTAATGCAATTCTACTACTACTATAATACGTAAAAATCTACGGGAATAAGATTATGTAAATTTTTCAAAACAACTATGTAAAGTTTCTAATGCATGAACAACTTCTAAAACATCACTTACCAATATTTGTGCACACAAAACAAGCAAAATAGAAAGGAAAGGAGTTAGAAAAGATTTCTACCAAGGAAACAACACCAAACTTCGTAAACCCTATCAATTTGAACTCTATATAAAACTAGCATAAGCATCCCATTCTCATCACTCAAGCAAGCACAAGTTCTCTTCTATTTTTACTCTTCTAGTGGTCTTCTTGGTAATCTTTCATTCCCTAGCTATTCGACACAGCAACCATAGTAGTAGGAAGGAGAAAAACCCAGAATACTACATAACAATGACAAGAACCTGCTTTTGGGCATACTTTTTGGACCAATCGAAGGATTCAACAGATCAAAGAAGGTATAACAACCCTATGTAAGTCCCAAATGCATGATTCATGGTCTAAAGTTTGAGGTATTAGGATGTCAAGGTAATGCAATTTTTGTGCTGGTTACCATGGTGGTGATCACTATTACTACGATAATGCCTTCATCTTCCCTTGTTTCTAGACTTTCCCAATGATTATTGCAATAGTATAATGTAATTATGTCATTTCTTTCTAGTTATCGCAGTACCTTACCACGATAATGTGTTAAATCATCTATAACTCCCATTGGTTACCGTGGTACTCGTCTGTAGTAATGCATCTGTACTTCATTGATTCCCTCTAGTTATCGTAGTATTGCTTCTGCACTTCCTATTTTTCACTTGTGTGTTATTATTATTACTGTAATCCTTTCTCCTATCGTGGTACACAGAAGCAAAACAACATTTATACTCATTTAGGACGATATCCTCGCACAGTTGAAGGCCACATTAGATAGAAATCATTAGAGTATATTTTACGAGTGTTAGAAACACATGAATAATGTATCATATGTTACTCTTCAAGGTTGAAAACTCAAGGAGGCTCGGAATAAGGATATAAGGACAAGAAGGAACTAAGTGTATAAGGTGAAGATGAATTCTTAGTTTTAAATTATAATCTTGATTCAAATAATGTGTGCATGTATGCTTGTAGTCTAGGACTATGGTTTGCATTGATTATACATGTTATGCCCTGCTATGCATGCTTAAAGTTATATGAATGATGATACATGTTTTCAATGATATGTGTGATAACATGATTATGATATATGAAATGACATGCCTATGATGCGATGTTCACCATGCTCACATGATATTTCCTATTTTATATCTGATTCAATATGCTATGTTATGTTTTGCCAATAAAGAAATATTAATAAAGATGATAACCACATACCAAACTTAGTGATGAATTTAATCATGAATGTTCTAACCCGGACCTAGCTTGTCGGTTATTGATTTTTTTGATTTGGAACTGGACATTTGGATTGACTCTACTTCCTTGATTGGTGAGCCGGGTGTTTGATTGACCCTACTTCACTGATGAAGGGTTTGAGCATTTGGATTGACCTCTCTCCCTAGATTTGGAACAATGAGATGGATTCGTTTCGGTTTTAACGTTTACTAATAAACAAGTTATTGTTTGAATCACCTAATCTATAAAAGTGTTTGACATGTATGTTTTATTTAGTTGAAATAATGATTTAAATATTTGGAATGATCTACTGGGCTCTTGAGCTCACCCCTTTTTTTAACATTTCAAGAAACTAAAGATGAGAAGCTACATGGATTACTTTAAGAGTTTTCTTTTCCAAATTCATAATTTTGTTTTAAGTCGGGCATGTTGACCCTAGATTCCTTTGTTACATTTAAAGATGTTTCCCCGGGATAAAAGGTTCTTGTATCCTTTTTTATTGAAATTGATTTTTTTAAATAAAGATGTTGATCATCTTATTAAAAGGTTTCAAGGTATTTTTATGAAATTTGTACGAGTTATTGTGAACAGGATATCTCATAGAGTTGGGACAAGAAAAACATAAAATGGAAGAAAGAAATAAAGTGATGCTCCGCCTCTTGAGTGACCATGAGATTGATATTATAAGTTGCACATGACGTATTATTTGTGTCTGAGGGCATTATGGTTATTAAGCCCTCCAAAACTGTTTGGTAGGCCACATGGCGAAGGCGGGGTGTTATAATAATCCTTTTGATCTTAATGTCAACCCTAAAACAATGAATTGTTTGAATCGCTAAATGTGTTGGAATATATTGATGTTTTAATTTTTTATAATGCATGAGATGTGTTTGGGATGATCCACTAAGCTCCTTTGATCTTATCCGATTTCCTTTTATTCTTTTATGGTATATACTAAACCAAGTGACCTCTAAAACTCTAATAAACTCTTTTGATCTAGTTTGAGATGACCATGGGGCTAATGTTTATGCTTTTACATCATTTATCAATTATTTTTAATTTAGCATTAATGTATCGACCAATGGGTTAGACTTACTAATGAACAAATTTTAATTTTTTTAATAAGAACCAATTTCAATATTAATTAACATTTTATTTATTAAATCGTGCATAACATCATTTGATGCACACATTATAGTCATTAGTTGAGATGTGGTTATGACGTAATATGCCCAACCTGTGATTGACTTCATAATTATTATTTAATACTTATTTATCAGTTTGCATTTATTGTACCTGAGGGCATTTGTATAATTCAGCCTTGGTGTAGTTGGGTGACTTAAGTTCGAAGTGTTACAGACATAATGGATCTTGTCACACCATGTAGCCTCACCATCTCCTTGAAATAACGCTCACCCAATCTATGTACTAGGTTGATGGATTTGATAAGTAAGAAATGTGTTACGTTGGTGAGTTTGTCCACTATCACCTATATGGTGTCTTCATCCTTTTGATTTCCCCATAGTCTTGTCACGAAATCCATTGTAGTGTTATCTCATTTCCGCTCATTTGCAATGATTGCAATAATTCAAAAGGCTTCTTGTGCTCAATCTTAACCTATTGGCATGTGAGGCTCTTGGCCACATACTAAGCTACATTTACGCAGATTTGTCTACTAGGCCTCAACATTCTCTCATCATCAATATGGAGCTCTAGTATGTGTCATGGTAAGTATGACTCACATATGACAGCAGATAAGAAGCCTCGATCTATGTTCACACATACCCCCAAGTTATAATCCTCAGTTGTCTAGTATGCTTATACCTTTTCCTTATCCTTAGTTTGTGACTTTTGACTTAGAATGTCAGCCATAAAATTGTCTTTACTTAGATGGTAAAGTAGCTAGAAGTTATAGTCTTTGAGGAACTCTGCCCAGTATCTATGTCTCAAGTTTAGGTCCTTCTTTGTGTATATATACTTGCAGCTCTTATAGTTGGAATACAATTTGAATATTTCCTCATATAGGTAATTTCACCATATATTTAGTATAAAGACTACGACTGCCAACTCCATGTTATGGATAGGATAGTTTTTCTCATGAGGCCTCAATTATCATGATGCATAAGCCATTGCCTTACATCCTTGCATGAATACTACACCCTATCCATTCTGTGAGGCATTTTTATATAAAACATAACCCAATCTGCATATGGGGGTTCATCATGGGCGCAAATGTCAAACTCTTCCTCAACTCCTAGAAGAAATGTTCGCATTTGTATGTCTACTCAAGATTTACTCCCTTCCTAGTGATCCTAGTTATGGGTTCAACCAATTTGGAAATGTCTCAAACGAATCATTGATAATACCTAGCAAGTCCAAGAAGTTCTTGACCTTTATTACTGCCTTAGGTTGTTTTTAATTTGTACTTCAACCTTAACTAGATCTATTGCTACCTCCTCATCAGAAATGATATGACCTAGGAACTTCATTGTTGGCATCGAAGACTCACACTTGTTAAATTTATAATATATTTCATGTGCCTAGAGAGTCTACAATACCATCAGCAGATATTTTTCATGCTTAGTCAAGGTCCTTGAATAGACCAACATATCATCAAAAAACATTACTATAAATCTATTGAGATGTATTCTAAACAACCTATTCATGAGATATTTCAACATTGCTAGAGCATTCATGAGCCCAAATGACATAACGATAACTTATAATGTCCATATTTAGTATAAAAAACCCTTTTGCTTCCTTAATCCATAGTTGATGATAGCTAAATCATAGATCTAATTTGGAAAAATATGTGGCTCTTCTCAACTAATTGAACAAGCTATCAAATTCTAGGTAGTAGCTACTTATTGTTGACCATAACCTAATTTAGCTTTGTGTAATATACACAGTCTCATGGAGTCATTCTTCCTCTTAACAAACACTACAACGGCTCCCAAGGTGACTTGATCAATCGAATGAACCCTTTTTTTCTTTCAACTCATCCAACTGTGTATATAACTAAAGTAGCTTAACTAGTGCCATTTTATATAGTGGAATGGTAATGTCACACCCTGACCCTCGGATCGGACGTCGTGTCTGTTAATCTGTGGCCCCGTCGTCGGGTGTCGCGTGGCTCCAAGCTCGGCGCGTGGTCTGCCGAGGCCCCGGGCGTGCGACAGATGTCGTCATCTATCTTTCAACCTCTATACACGAGGTTTAAATCATTTCTTTAATTTCAAATAGTCATTTTAATCATGCTTCACTAAGCAATTGGTTTCAAATTAGATTCATCGGTTGTTCAAAATCATATTTATACTGGAAATCAAGATAATAATAGCGGAAGCACTTTTCGGATCAAATCTTTCCAAATCATTGAACACTGTTTAGCAATACCATATCTAAAAATCATCAGTTTATCAGTCAAGATAAAATAGTGTTCAAAATTGTAAAAACAGTCCTGTATACACATATACAAAAATATGATACATGGCCCTCTGGTCCAAGTTCAAACATACATCGTAAAAAAAACTGTACAAAAACAGAGAGATGGTTTAACAAAAATATCACTCTCTCTCTCTACAAAATCCTCTGGTCTCCAGTCTGCATCTTCACTAAGCACTGGGTTCATGAGTACTTGTAAAATAAAAATGGGGTGAGCTCGAAATCCCAATGGATCTCCCCTACACATCAATAGGATTATACAAACAAGCATACGAAACATGCAAACAGTTTCAATCATTAGGGCGTTTCAAACACTTAGTCAGTTTATCTGTTGCGCTCTAATCTCAGGAATTTACCATATGATATCATGAATTAACCGAAAGAGTGAACCACCCTCGGTATCCCACTTGTGGTCCTGAACACAATCAGGCACGACATCTTTATAACACAGAAGTCTACCTCTGAGACCACGACCCAAGAAGATATTGAAACCAAGGGAAAAATCCTCATGACTTTCCAAATTTGAGGGTCTCATA
>JAJIYU010019443.1:0-10821 GCA_030144865.1 Tinospora cordifolia | reverse complement strand
CCACGAAGTGTTACAAATAATTTAGGAAGCGATCTCGAGGTGAGTTTCTTTCCTTTCTTTTAATTTATTATTTTGATTTAGATGATGCTTGCTTGTTTGGTTAGTTTGATTTTTTGCTTTTATTCTAGTTCTTTGCATTTATGTCATTCCATTATCATGTTGCATGACCCAGAGAGTATGTTCTGTAGTTGTCTTGTACGATCTTCTACATCAGAAATCAAAAGTCGTTTTCCTGTTTGAGAGAGTATGCTCTGTAGTTGCGTTTCGTACAATCTTCTACATCAGAAATCGAAAATCTGTGCTTCCATTGATTTATCATGTTATACTGTGGTATGTTCAAATTCTGTTGAAATATTTATCTACTATGCCCTTGCACACAAACGTCAGATTAAATGAGATTTCAACCACGTACCGGTATGGGAGACTTTCTGTGTTCCATGTAGAATTGGAACTGGCTGTCAATACTGATACTAGCATGGAAAGAGTTTCAAAAATGATCCCACTGGAAATGGGTTTGAGTTTCAAAATTGATCTCTCTCCCTAGATTTGGAGCACATAGGGTATTCCCGTTCGGTCTAAATTATGACTGAATTAATATATTTGTTGAATCGAATTAATATCTGAAAGTGTTTGATCTGCTTGCATTGTCTGGTTGGAATAATAGATTAAATAGATGGAATGATTCACTGGGCTTTTAGCTCACCCCCTTATTTTTCACAACAGGAAACTAATCAGCTTGCGAGGAGATTTACCCATTGAAAGTTTTTATTTATTTAAATGTAGGGCACATCGGCCTAAGTGGAATCATGTATTTCCAATTTTAAATTTATTTTCCGCTGTAATGGTTTATTGTACTCAGAATTTGTCGACTGAATAAATGAAAAATTTTATTTGTCATTTTGTACATAAACTAATATACACAGGAACCCTATTGTGTTTGGGGTCTGAAAAGAAGAAAATGTAGCACAAGCCTGTCTCCCGGGCATCTCAAGATTTTTGATCAAAGAAAGTTGAACCTTTAGATGACGTAGAAGATGGGACTTGGGAGGTAGGGTGTTACACCGGTACAGATTGATGAGGGTATCACCGAGGCGGCTGCGCACGCTGCCATTACAGTATCCCCAAATGCTCCAACAAATACGATGCAGAGAGCAGTGGATTGGGCAGTGGACAAGGCCATGATGAGCCGGTACCCGATAGAGTCTTCTCAGCCTCCCATACGGCCTCCAGTACCCGCACAGACGTCTACACCAGTGTCCATACCTGATGAGGCAGTGATACCGGTGCCAGTACCCCTTGAGAGTCCAGCACAGACAGCTAGCAAGTCTGCCAGTTATGATAAAGAGCAGAAGGACCTAGTTATAGAGTTTCAGAAGCTGCATCCTAGCCAATTTGAGGGATTGGCAGATCCTATTGCAGCAGATAGATGGTTCATAGAGATGGATAAGCATCTGACGCTGTTAGGAGTGACTGGACCGAGGAGAGTAGCTTTGGCAGTACATCAGATGGTGGGACCGACCTACCACTGGTGTAGGATAATAGTGGCACATCCGACCATTGATGAGACAGTGATGACCTGGGATGAGTTCCAGACACTGTTTTATGATACTTTTTTCTCGTCAGCATGGAGGTCCCAAATACGATCAGATTTTATCAGGCTGACGCAGAGGACATTGACTGTGACAGAGTATGAACACAGGTTCATAGAGTTGTTGAGATTCTGCCCAAAGATGGTAGTAGATGAGTTAGTGAAGACGGAGAAGTTTATAGAGGGTTTGAGGATGGAGATTAGGAGGATGATCACGCCTCTGAGACTGACTACTTTTAGATAGGCGGTTGTGCGGGCCCAACATGTAGAGAGAGACATAGAGTTTGGGCAGTCGCTCAAGAGTAAATAGAAGAGACCGTATTCAGGTCAGACATCTGGAGCCCTGCAGCAGAAGAGAGACCGGCGACGACCATCTAGAGCACCTACTGCTAGTGGTCAGGCCTAGACTTCAGGGCAGCAGCAACAGACTAGATCAGGTCAGATTAGCACTGAGCAGAGGGAGCAGGCTAGGAAGTTAGGACTGTGTTTCTTGTGCAGCCAGTAGGGACATATGGCTAGAGATTGCCCTACTAGAGCTCCAGCACCAGCATAGTAGCAGTCAGGGCAGGAACAGAGTACTCGACCACAGCAGAGGTAGACACGGTCCCAGACGAGACAGAGAGAGCAGGCCAGGCTGTATGCAGCAGAGGCTTAGACAGCTCTGACTCTTGCGGTTGTAGTATGTTTTTGTTGTTTGGTGTCGCTATTCATGTTTTATTTGATTCTGATGCCACACGATCGTTTATTTCTGAAGATTTAGTAGAGAGATTAGGATTGGTGATGTTGCCACACTGATTGGTGACACAGTTAGTTCGAAGAAGTATAGTACAGTGGAGTTCAGATTTGGAGATCAGTTAATTCCCGTTGATCTTTGTTTACTCCATTTTAGTGGCTATGACGTGATATTGGGAATGGACTGGTTGACCCAATATCAGGCACAAATTGATTGCCAGAGGAGGAGAGTCATTATATAGTTGCCATCAAGAGAGACATTAAGGATCGATGGGGATATGCGGAGACTGCCTAGGAGTCCTACACTTGCTTTGTTGTATGCCATTCAGTAGAAGGGAGACTTCAGGCAATTAGCGGATGAGGATGCAGAGGGAACCACAGATATTTACAGTATTCCTGTGATATAAGATTATATAGATGTGTTCCCAGAGGATCTACCTAGACTTCCACCTCACAGACAGGTAGAGTTTAAGACTGAGTTGCATCCCGACACTAATCCCATCGTTATTCCACAGTATAGGATGGCATATGTGGAGTTGATAGAGTTGAAGACTTAGATGGACGAGCTCATGGCGAAGGCATTCATCAGACAGAGTGAGTCGCCATGGGGAGCTCCAATCCTATTTGTGAGGAAGAAAGACGGTTCCATGAGGTTATGCAAAGACTATCGAAAGCTGAACAGTGTTATTATTAAGAACAGATACCTTTTACCACGGATTGATGACCCCTTTGATCAGCTCAGTGGAGCACAATACTTCTCTAAGATAGATATGAGGTCAGGGTATCATCAGTTGAGGATCTGGGAGTCTGATATACAGAAGACAACCTTCAGGACGTGGTATGGCCACTATGAGTTCACAGTCATGCTATTCGGTTTGACCAATGCTCTTTATGGACCTAATGAATAGAGTCTTCAGCCGTTTTCTTGACTAGTTTGTCGTAGTATTTGTTGATGACATTCTGGTATATTCCCGATCAGAGGCTGAGCACATACAGCACTTGCGGACTGTTATGGAGACACTGAGGCAGAATAAATTATATGTCAAGTCTAGCAAGTGTGATTTCTGGATGAAGCAGGTCAAGTTTCTTGGCCACGTGGTCTCAACACAGGGAATAGTAGTAGACCCGGAGAAGGTGCGAGCAGTATCCAACTGGCAGCAACCCACTACAATGACAGAGATCAGGAGTTTTCTTGGGTTGGCTGGGTACTACCACAAGTTTATTAAAGACTTCTCGAAATTAGCGGGTCCAATCACTAAGCTGACTAGAAAGAACGAAAAATTCATTTGGAGTGAGTAGTGTAAGTAGTCCTTTCAGGAGCTTAAGTAGAGGTTGACTACAGCACCGGTACTCATCACACCTATCCTTGGTGTGAGGTACACTTTGTTCACTGACGCATCCCTTAGCGGATTGGGTGTAGTGTTGAAGCAGCAGGGACAACCAGTGGCTTATGCTTAACGGCAGCTGAAGCCACATGAGCTGAATTTTCCCATGCATGATCTGGAGCTTGCAACGATTGTGTTTGTGCTGAAGATATGGACGCACTATTTATATGGTGAGAGTTTTGATTTTTACTCAGACCATAGGAGCCTCAGGTACATATACACTCAGATGGAACTGAACCTTCGGCAGAGAAGGTGGATTGAGTTCCTTAGTGATTATGATTTTTAGCTGCACTATTATCCCGTCAGGTTGAGTGTAGTTGCCAATGCTCTTAGTAGGAAGTCGAGTAAGAGGGATAAAGTGGGTCAGATGTATCAGCTGATTAGTGACTATAATCTGGATGTAGCTACAGATGATACACGAGCATATCTGTATGCAGTAACTTGCCAACCAGACATCTTACGCCAGATCAGAGATGAACTGAAATCTGATGTATGGATTACAGAGTTGATAGAGGGCGTTAAGGAGGGCAAGCACATAGATTTTCGCCTTGACACAGAGGGTGCGTTGAGATTAGGGAACCGACTATGTGTTTCCAATTTTGGACAGGCCAAAGGTTCCCTAATGGATGAGGCATACTTGAGTAAGTACACTATGCATCCAGGGGATGACAAGATGTACCAGAACTTGAAGAAAACTTTATGGTGGAGAGGCATGAAGAGGGACATTGCCAGATATGTCTCTCGGTGTCTGACTTGTCAACAGGTCAAGGCTGAGCACAGGAAACCATCGGGTTTATTACAGCCACTTCCGATTCCTGAATGGAAGTGGGACAATATAGCGATGGATTTTGTTAGCAGCTTGCCGAGAAGTCATAAGGGGGAAGACACTGTTTGGGTCATAGTAGACCAACTGACTAAGGTGGCACATTTTCTACCTATTCGGTCTACTGATGCAGTGAGTAAGCTGGGAGAGCTTTATGTGCGAGAGATTGTGCGATTGCATGGTGTTCCTAGTATTATAGTGTCAGACAGAGACTCCAAATTCACGTCTCAATTCTGGTAGAGCCTACAGAAGGAATTGGAGAGCAAATTAACCATGAGCACAACCTTTCATCCATAGACAGATGGGCAGTCAGAGAGGGTCATACAGATATTGGAGGATATGCTGAGAGTATGTGCCCTAGACTTCAGAGGAAATTGGAGTAAGCATCTACATCTTGCCGAGTTTGGATACAATAACAGTTATTAGGCAAGCAACAAGATGGCTCCATATGAGGCACTGTATGACAGACCCTATAGATCACCATCCTGTTGGGCAGAGTTTGAAGGCCAGGTACTCACTGGACCCGAGTTGATTGAGGAGATGAGTTTGCAGGTGAAGCAAATCCAGAGGAGATTAGTTACAGCACAGAGCAGGCAAAAGAGCTATGCGGACAAGAGGAGAAGACCTCTAGAGTTCCAGACCGGTGATCATGTATTTTTGAAGATCAACCCATAGAAGGGGATCAGACGGTTTGGAGTGAAGGGGAAGTTATCGCCTCGCTACATCGGTCCTTTTGAGATTGTCAGACGGGTTGGTGTCTGTGCATATGAGTTGGATTTGCTGAATAGATTGTCCTCAGTACATAATGTGTTCCACGTTTCGATGCTTCGGAAGTACGAACCAGACCCATCTCATGTTTTACATCTGGACGAGATCGTACTTCGAGATGATGCTACTTACGAAGAGCCAGTAGTGCAGATCCTTGATCGTAAGGTGCAAAGTCTCAGGACTAAGGACATTCCTTTAGTCAAAGTCCTGTGGAGGCATCATAACCTGAAGGAAGCAATCTGAGAGCTTGAGAGTGAGATGCAGAAGAAATACCCAGATCTCTTCGCCATGACAGATTGATTGGACACACTCCTCAGGTACTTCTCATTTAAATTTCGAGGACGAAATTTCTTTTAAAGGGGGTAGATTGTAATAAACCAAATTTTTATAACACGTACACATCAAAAATGAATTTTTAAAAATATTAAATAAATATAAAAATGTTCGAAAACATGATTTAAATATTTATTAAATAAATCACATTGGTTATTTTTAATATTCGAATTTTTTAACGCGTAAATAGTGAAAATAAAATTTTAAAAATATTAAATAAATATAAAAATGACCAGAAACAAGATTTAAATGTTTATTATAATGTTTAGTAAAGAAATAAAATAAATCACGTTAGTTCAGGTTGGCGAAAAATTGAAAACTAATTTGATATTTATGGGGGCCTTTTGAACTAATTTCAGAAAAAAAGGGGAACTGGGCAAAAATTCCCTCTATGAACAGTAACCACGATTACTGTTTATCTACGAGTATTGTTCATCTGAGGCACTATTCATCCTATTTTTAATTGCAAAATAGATAAAACGAAAATAGAAAGAAACGGAAAATGCAATTTTTTTTGGGGCTTTCGATTTTGGTAACCGGAGATCCAATTTTTGCCCAGAGATAGTCAAAACGATCCAGTTTGAGTCTAGAGCAATTCTAAGCATCTAACGTAAGATTCTAAAGCTTTGAACTATTAAGATATGAATTCTATAGTCTGAATTGCGAATTTGAATTCAAGGGTTTCAAATTTAAGGTTTTTGATGTAAATAATGATCTGAAGCGCAAAGAGCTCAGATCTAGCTTGCTTATTGTAGAATAAGTGATTCTAGACTAGATTTTGTGAATTGTGACTATTCATTTGTGATTTTTGACGGATCTGCAAGTTTTGATTGAATTTGGCGAATTCGAAAGTGCAAATCCTTTGATAGGCCATAAAACTCGATCCGTTCATCCCTTGAAGTAGTAGTCAGAATTAAAAGTGTTTAATACTTAGTTTGGAACATGTGGACTCTATTTGTGCGTGTAGTTACGGAGAAATGAAATTTGGGATTTTCTGAAGGGGGAAAATTCTTCGATACAAAAATAAAACCCAATCCGAGCTTAGTTTCAAGCTAGGCTCAATACTAAAAGTGTTCAGTTATTCATGTGGGACGCGTAGACTGTGGTCTTGCGTACTGTTGTTGGAAAATGAGGAAAGCTGAAAAATTGCCTAGTTTTGAACTGAGAATTTAACTGAAAAATTCTCAAATAATTTTGACTGAGCTTTAGAGTAAATTTTTGATGCACCATTTATATTTAATGATGCAGAGGGACAACGTTGACTGTTGTTGAGGTGATTTGCCATCCAGCAATACTTTTTTGGATTTAGGTGGGGTTATTTTATCTCCACCTTCCTCTTTAGTATTATGCAAATATAGGATGCAAAATATGATTCCATGTTTAATTCTTGTACATAGTACCATGTTAGGGATGTATGGATTGTATGGAATGATTGATTGATATCCTGACGACCGGTTATATGCTTTCTAGCATAGGTATGCATGATGTATGTTTGCTTCAGTTACATGAACTAGAATGGTTAATAAGCATGTCGCATGATGAATGGATTGAAAACATGACTGTATAACTAAAGAACATTAATGGTTTATTAAGAATTCCACGTACTGGGGCGATGACGGGCAATTACTGGCACATTACGTTGAGGCTCTCCGGATGTCCCAGGACATCATCGTGGGTATCCCCCAACTAGGCCAAACTGCGAGCGGCCGTATGAGACCCTTGAATTTGGAAAGTCATGAGGATTTTTTCCTTGGTTTTAGTATCTTCTTGGGTCGTGGTCTTAGAGGTAGACTTCTGTTTTATAAAGATGTCATGCCTGATTGTGTTTAGGACCACAATTGGGATACCGAGGGTGGTTCACTCTTTCGGTTAATTCCTAATATCAGATGGTAGATTCTTGATATTAGAGCGCAACGAATAAATTGACTAAGTGTTTGAAACGCCCCTAATGACTTGAAACTGTTTGCATGTTTCATATGCTTGTTTGTTTAATGCTATTGAGTGTAGGGGAGATCAACTGGGCTTTTGAGCTCATCCCTATTATCATTTTACAGGTACTCATAGGCACAGCGGTCAGTGAGGATGCAGACCGAAGACTGGAGGATTTATAGAGAGAGTGTGTGATATTTTGTGTTAAATTGTCTCTCTGTTTTGAACAGTTTTTATGATGTATATTTTGGATTTGGGTTGGAGGGACATGTATCATATTTCTGTGTATGTATCTACAAGACTGTTTTACCATCTTGAACACTATTTTTATTTTGATTGATGAACTGATGATTTTTAGATATTGTATGTTAAATAGTGTTCAATGATTTAGAAAGATTTGATTTGAAAAGTGCTTCTGCTACTATTATCTTGATTTCCAGTATGAATATGATTTTGAACATCCCGTGAATTTGATTTGAAATTAATTGCTTAGTGAAGCATGAATGAAATGATTATTTGAAATTGTGAAATGATTTAAACCTCGTGTATAGAGGTCAGTGAAAAGATGATGATGATTGTCGCACGCCTGGTGCCTCGGCAGACCCTGCACCAAGCTTGGAGTTGTGCGATGCCCAACGACAGGGCCTTAGATTGACAGATATGATGTTCGGCCCGGGAGTCGTGGTGTGATAGACGCTTATATCAACATTCATTGAGAAGTGGCATCCAGAGATGAACACATTTCACCTCCCATTTAGTGAGTTGTCAATTACACTTGACGATGTTCGCATTCTTCTTCGCATTCTAGTGATGGAAAAATTAATGCATGAGTGCCTTGATGTTTTTGAAGAAGAAGTTGTTGAAGATATTAGAACAACTGAAGGGCTCACAATAAGCAAGAGATGGCTAAGAAATCTCTTTGGTACGTCCAAAGAGAATATAAATGAATACTACAATGTTGAAGCAATTGCCAGAGCTTTTATTTTGTATCTATTGGGCAGTACACTATTTACTGATAAGAGCAGTACCCGAGTTCATGTGTCCTTCATTCAACTGTTAAAAAATGTGGATATTTGTCACGTTGAAGGATATCTCACCCTACTTGAGGTATATTTGTGACACTTGTTTAACCTTATACATTTGTGTTTTCTATATAAATGACGATTGTTTCAATTTGTGATTTTTATAGGGTCGGATATATGACCATTTCCCCTTTACTCATCCATGTGTCAATCCTCACTACTATAATAATTTTTCGCGTGTTGTTATGTGGACCCAAAGGATGGAGGTGGGTCTTAATGATGAGTACATGTTGACACTACGTCAGACAATCGATTAGTTGCGTCCTCATGAGGTAAGTATTACATATTATTGAAATCTTTGTATTATAAGTAGTTATTGAAATCTTTTAACTTGAAGTAGTTCTTTCTCATGTATATTGGGATTCGTATAGGAAGTCAAGAGAAAATGCATCTGTATCGGAGGTGTCATTTTATATTGGGTTGATTAACTGTTTAGATGTTGTGGAGCCATACCACCCTGATAGATTTCTCTGAAAGTTAAGATATATATAGTCAATACCTGACCCTCCACTTGAGTCAATAAAAGCAGATCAAGGGGCCACCGACAATAAATATTCAGTGAAGCACATGTTTATTCCTCAATTATTTGAAAGGTGGCAAAACCATGTCCTAAGCTATAGTGTTCGGGGGGATGAGGAATGTCATCCATGGGACTCATGACTAGGTTACATGGAATGGTTCTCATCAATATCTCATCCTATTGTTGAAAACCCAGAGGCAGATAATGAGCATGTTAGCCACAATTTAGATAATGATATCATCTGGGTAAATATTTATTATGTTGAACATTTAAATAATGATAAATTTATGTTTGTTTTTTAATAGTTTTAATTTTTTGTGTTAGCAGAATAGGGTTGCATTGGACATTAGGCTACAGTGGAGATCATTGCCTACAAAAGAATAACTCTTGCTAGAGCACTCAGCTATGTTGACTCCATGATCGATGCGTTCGCAGGTACTGACATTGGAGGAGTGACTTCCGGGACTGTTGATGATGCAAACACACCTTCGAGCCTTATTCTACCAGATGCTGTTGGATCGTCGCAACCATTTCGAAGGTTTTTTTAAAGGAAGCGAAGGGCCTCTCGTGATAATTAGATTTAGATATTTTGAGAACATTTTAATGACTTTGAGCTGCAATCAACAAAATTTTAATTAGTTATAATCTTTATTTACAATTTATGTATGTATTGATGTATTCGATGTACAGATTCTTGCATTTTAAATTCGAGCTAAAATTTTAAATAAAACATAAAAATCATGTGTTGGAGTGGGTCTCGACCACCCAAGACCGAGAGCCTCATTGTGGGTCTCAGCCCAGGTTGGATGAAATCTACACAATTGGTCTTGGTTAAGTTAAGCCGAAACCATTTCAATGGTCTTGGCCACCTAGGGCTAAGAACCAAGTTTGGGTCTCGGCCGATTTGGGTTAAGGCTAACTGTGTAGGTCTCAGCCGAATTGGGTCAAGACCCACAGTGAGGTTCTCGGCCTTGGGTGGTTGACACCCACAGTGAGGCTCTCGGCCCTAGGTGGCCGAAACCCACTCCAGCCCTATTTGAATTATGTGCATCCGGGATTATAAGCATTGATTATCTTCATGTGCTTAAATTATCTGTGATTAGTCACATAATGATCATTTACATCAAACGTTCATTTAAAGTTGACAACATATAAGTAATTTGAAATGGTCGTTTATAATAAATTTGTATACAAAAGTATTCCTGTGCTGTGTACATAGAGAAAACTAGGCTATGGAGTATTGAGACTAATAAATTCTTCGTTGTGGGTTATTTCTTTCATAAACGTCAAACACTTTGTAGTGGCTTGCCCAACCTTCTACCCAGGGATCCCTGATGTTACACCAACAATCTGTATAACATGATATTTGTACCTATTTGTCTTGTAGGTACAATCTATTAACAAAACTTCAGAAAAAGATTTCAATAACTTAATTGAACACCGGTGAACCCAAAATATGTCTCTCGCTACATTACTTTCAACTTTAGACCTATGTCATTTAATGTATTGTGATTCATCCAACAAGTATAATGTAATACCCCAAAATTTTGTCAAATAATAATTAATTTGAGGAAAATAAATAAAATAAGTCAAATAAATTAATTTCAAGGATTTTAAAAAATTTTGGGTGCAAATGGTGGGTTGGCACATGAAAAATAAAA
>JAJIYU010019442.1:0-10805 GCA_030144865.1 Tinospora cordifolia | reverse complement strand
AAGCACTTTAAATAATTTCAATCAATTTCATAATAAAATTCTAATAACCTAGAACTATTCAAACAAATGCTTTGAATTTTTAAATCTACATAATATGTATGAGAAAAGAAATTATGCACACCTGATTTCGCAGATCTTTAAGGCCACCTTGCTTTTCTTCGAGCTATTCGATACTCTAAAATGCAAAAATCTGAAATTTAAAAAATCAACAAAACTTTCTAAATTTCTAGTACACATTTAATTTTATTCAAAATAGTTTTAAGCTTAAATAATGTCTGAAATACTTATAAAGTTGGAATGTTAATTTTAGCTAATTTGTTTGGATCAAAATAAGATTTCCAAATCCAAAAATAAGGATTATTTCAATATATATATATATATTTTACAAACAAGATTTGAATCTCCTATTCTTAAATTTTAATTCATTAATTCATTCATATTTTTTCATTCTTGATCGAGAGCTCGAAAAACATACTTCTATTTAGTGTTTGCAAGGCAACGCGTACGCACAAACCATTCGTTTCTTTGCATTCATGCCATCGCACTTGCGCTTTCACGCTCGCGCGAGTATCATGTATTATATAATTTTTTATTTACTTATTTATTTTTCTTTTAATCACTCAATATTGAATTTTTTTTTCTCAAACAATTCTTCGATTTTAATCCACTAATATTTTCATCAACTTATATTTGATTATTTTTCCAAATCATAGTCTATGCATAGGTCTAAAAAAAAAATAAGGTTTTAACTTTTTGTTGTTATTATTATTATTATTATTATTATTATTATTATTATTATTATTATTATTATTATTATTATTTTGCAAACTTCGTATTTTTAATTTAAACATTATTAATTCTAAAATCTATATTTTATTTTATTATTGTTATTATTTTGTTAATTTATTTTGGATTCTCATTTTTCTAAAAATAATATTCTATTTTAAATTTATTAATCGGCGTGTACACCTTCGTAAAATTTCGACGTGTTACAATCTACCTCCCTTAAATAAAATTTCACCCTTGAAATTCGAATCAAGTTAACTAATGTTGTCAATCGATCTAAATTTTTTTCACTAGCCCATTTCGCTTCCGCTGTGCTACTCTGATCCAACATAGAGGATCCTTAACCAGATCTTATCCATCAGAGTCATGGATACAGCCGGTGAATTTATTCGCCTACATTAGATTCATCATCTTGCACTGATAAAGGATGTCAGTTTGTTACTCCTTTGAAAATATTTTCTAAGAATCAATTAAAATTTTCTCAAGTCTTTCACATAACTGGGTAGTTCCATAATCGTCACTACTTTTTAACTTGAGGTATAATGTCTTCAATTTTCATTGGTGATTTTGGAATAATATGCATTCTATTTTGAGTGGAAAGATTGTGAACGTTGCCTTCTTTTCGAGTTAACGCTGAGAAAAACTACTAGTTCACAACTCTGGTGTGATTTGATACAAGAATTGTGATATTCTAACCCAGGTATCATGTATGACATCCATGACATTTTCATAAAAGAATTATGGAAGCTTACCAATAATCTATTGTATGCTCTTATCTGGGATAGATTTGTGTTGTTCAGGCAGTTTCATTTTCATTCGTCCTGTGACTATTGTTCCACTATGTTTGTCCCATATGCTCGACATTATTAACAAGTCAACATACTCGAGTATCCAATAATTTAATCCTACTGGCATGAACAATTTCAATAATCAAATCAAATGAAGCTTTATGTCTAAAACTTTGGATACTAAGATTTGTGATAATGTTCAATGTTTCCTACCCACCAATACCCTTTTGCGTTTATCATGCTAATGTGACTCTAGGTGCATTGTCTCTAAGTTCTCGATTTGTTTCAGTGGTCTAGGGGTTTATGCTCCTAAGTCGACAACAGTTCGTTTGTTTCTGGGTACAGGAGTTTGAGTATATACTCAAATAATTATACTACATATGTAGCAAACAATCACCCAACAAACAAGCAAGCAATGCGCGCTAGCGTAATGCAATTTGAAGCTTCCAGGTCTGGGTACCCCATCCTACCCTCACCTTTCCACACAGATTTCCATCTAGAATTTACATTACACCCATACAATGGTGTAAGTGTCTCAATATCCATGACTGCAGATGTCTTGCCATGTTTAGCCGAGCCCATAGTTAAAAGTAAGTGTCTCAATATCCATGACGTGTTCTAAGGCTGACGCAAGACCCACCGTATTGTACCACCCCATCCCAATACAATACAGTGTATACAAGTTCAGCCAGAGAAATCGATCACTCACCAAACATGGTCCATCATTCTCTGAATCAAAGATTCCTACGTACCCCCAAATTCTTATGCACCCCATCCCACATAGAGCCCAGAGATACAAGATCCTCCCAGATTCGGGTCTTGACCAAACAAGTTTGCATTCAAACACGTTATTCATCTCTAACCTATGCCTTAAAAGCTTTTAATGACCCACGATTTGATACACAAAAATTATTGGGTTCAATACATGCATTTTCTAGAATTTTTAATGAAAATATACGAATTTTCTCAATTTTTGCCAATTTTGAATTATTTATTAAAAATTAGAATAATTAAAAAAATTAGATTTTAAGAGGAAAATACATGAAATTATGAGGAAATATAATTCTTGGAGAGTATATGTTTTTTCAGAATGATTATAGAATTTTTGGGATAATCAATAGAATTTTTGGGAGAAAAATGCAATTTATGGGTGAATTATTCAATTTTTAAAAAATAATTGTATAAATAATGAAAATGGTGTGTAATTGGAGGATTTCAAAAAAGAATAATGAATCAAATGATTTTAGTAAATTTAGAAAAAAAATGATGAAAATTGAGCATATATACATATATATATACATATATACAAAGGAGACAAAAAAGAAAAAGAAAATAAAAAAATATTAAGCACTTGGGCAGCCCAGGCCCATGTGGGCTGGGCTGGGTTCATGGCCCAGCCCTCTTCTTTTTCTTCCCTCTCCTTCTTCCTTCTTCCTTCTTCCCTTCTCTTTCCTTTCACCAACCACCTGCAAAAATGGTAGGAAGCAGGTTTTTGACTCATGATTTAGATCACCAGTGGTCGTTGTCGGTACGCCACCACCTGCACCCCGTGAACTCCGGCCAAGCAACCACCATACCTTGCCATTCCCCGGCCATGTGGCACATTTTGGTTTGAGCAAAACTTCTCCCAAACATCACAAAACCAGATTTTTGGTGCAAATTGTAGTTTGAACAAGTCATCTTCCATACCCAACATCTCCTTCATTCGAGCTTAGAATTTGGCAATCTTGGGGTCTCTAGAAAGAGCTCATTTCCCTCTTCAAGTTTGTGCAAACCGTTGGACAAAAGCACTAGTCTGTTGAGATGAAAATCACCACGAAGATCACTATTCGATACAGTTGAACCTAGAAAAATCAGACAAAGTGTGTTTTGGCCGAGTTTGTGAGGCAGTTTCATGGGTCATCTGAATTCTGATCGTAAGGTATCATAGCTTGTTTTAAAGCGTACAATGTCTACTTCAAGTTTTGTTTTATGATAAATATCCAATGAGCACTTGAAGCATGTAAAAAATGGCGTTGAAGTAGGCTGTCGGATATGCATGATATGATGCTTAAAATTTTTTTTGAAAATTTGCAGAAATACTATGATTTTGTGCTATCTTTTAGGATTTTTTAAAAATATCTAGACATGTGTGATTTATCTGAAATTTTGGTAGCATGATTATGAGACAATTAAAAATGTTTTGTAAAATTTTGGTCTCAAACGAGTAAGCCTATGGTAGTCAAGTAAATGGAACTTTGGTTGTCTATCATATACAACCTGGGGAAACAAAAAGTTCCTAACATAACCCTTGAAAAACATATCAAATAAGGTATAAAGTTCACGAAATAAAATTTTGGTAACACTTTAGGAAGTGTAGATCATAACTGGAAACTCTTGCACAAATCTGACATACGGATTGACCGCAGGAAAATCGTGAATCCTGCTGGGCAGATGGAACAAAGAGGACCAGATAGGAACATCTCTATGATTTCACTTGAAACCCATAGTATATAAGATCAAAAAAATTGAAACCAAAATTTTGGGGAACATTTAAATGATATAGATCAAATTTGAAGATTTTCACTCAAATGCAAAGGTCAGATTGATCACAGGATATTTAGAAACTTTGCTCTATAGATAGAAAGAAAAAATCCAGCATTGGGGCTCCTGTTATTTCAGTTGGAAAACATGTCGAATGAAGTCTAAAAATAGAAACATAAAATTTTGATGAATGTTTGACGGGTCTGAATCAAATCTGGAGAGTCACGCATGAATCTATAGGTTGGATTGACCGCAAGAAAATTGACAAATTTTCTGCGCAAATTGAACTAAAAAGGGCCAAAAATTGAAAATTTTGACCCAATTGACTTGATTTTGACTAAATTGACCAATTTTGACTAGTTGACCAGGTTTAACCAATTCAAATTTGAATTATCTAAGACCGATTAGGAATAGTAGGACCGAAATTAATCAATGTTTCATGAGGAACTGAAATTGAGTCTAACGTAATGCAGATTTGAGTGTAGATCGGGGGACTGGGCCGAGTGTTGAGGGGACATCGGTGCGCGAGACCTAAGGTGAGTAGTTTAATTCAGTTGTTATATTAATTGTGTTCTTTGCATGGAAAATGATTAAAATTGTCATCGATAGAATGGTTTCTCGTGTTGAGCTACAATGATTGATTTAAAATATATGTAGCTGTACACCGATAAGAGACCATAGGCTCGAGGTCTGAGCGTAGGGTCAGGGTACACGATGTGATTGGTTTAGGTTTGAGGTCCAAGCATTGGGGTTATAGCATATGATCAGTGCGCCTAGCCTCAGACCCACTCGAGCATGACACTTGAAGACTGAGCAGAGGGTTAGGGTGTTCGATGAATACGCCTAACCCTTGACCCACTTGAGTGGCCAGTATACCTGACTCATGACCCGCTCGAGCGATGACTATAGAATTGTATTTGATGATCTGAACCCTAATCTTGATATAGTTTTGAGCTGCATGTATTTAAACTGTTCTTCTACAAACTATTGCATTGTTTATAACTGCTTTTATAACATACCATGATTCTTGAGAAATTGTTTCATCGTTACTATTCATGTATACATACACTGCTTTTGGAATGCGGGTAATTTTGACACACTAGTTTACTACTTACTAAGCCATGTTGACTTTTAGGCTCACTACTCTACAACATTTCAGGTTCCTCAGCGGCTGATAGGGGGAAAGGTGTGGCGATAGCCTAGTCTTGGGGTGGTTATTTGTTTCTTTTTGTTTCTATCTGAGGTCAATCACATTTTATGTGTCTGTAATGGTTTAATTGTCAATTGTGCTTTTGGGACATGATAATATGTAATATTTTTTTGCTTTCGCACCTTACGGTATAAATTTTTAAATTACTCTGATGTCATTTGTCATAAAATTTGGAATGTAAGGGCTTAATAGTGATTAGGCAAACTCAACTCGATGAGTGAGTTCGTTGAGTCACTGTGCCGGTCGGGCTACCCTTCGGCCTAGGGAAGGGGTCCCAACAGATTTGGTATTAGATCCCGGGTTTCAAAAACTAAAGAACATTGATTAGGTGACATCAGAGTAAATGTGAAAGTAAACAAAACCCCAAACTTAAGGGAAAAAATGGAAAATGAGCAACTATAAAACGTATTTTGAACATAATGTACAATAGTACTAAGTGTTTAGAGTCAGGTTTATTTTGAATAGATGAATAACCAACAATTTAATTAAAAATGCAGATAAAAGATGTCGCCCAAGCGAGGTGGATGCAGGAGAGGCAGACCACCAACCAGGCCTAGGGAATCGACACCACCACCACCACCACCTCCAATTCAGCCTGAAATGGACGCTATACAGAGGCTCGAGGCTATGGTTAGGGCCTCTAACAATGTTATGTAGGCCCAAACAGCCTTACTGAGCGAAAGATTTGATAGGTTGGAGGCTGAGAAGCAGAGGGATGAGCCATTCACGTCAACAGGACCTTCTGTCCTTGCTGCACTTGTGGTGATGATCGCTCGCACTATAGTGTCGTTATTGCTTAATTCACTGGTACCACCAGCTCCAGAGCCACTAGTGTCACTAGTTGCCCCTATCCAGGATAGGCAGGGAGATGAGAGAGCCCACACTTGGCTCGTTAAAAGCTTCATGGACTTATGCCCTGCGACGTTCACGGGTGGTATTAGCATGAAAGCAGCAGAGCATTGGTTGCTGAATATGGAGAAGAACGCTAAGATCCTATGATTATCTGAGATAGATCATGTTCTATTCTTAGCACATATGATGGAGGGTGAGGCTGCCAAGTAGTGGAGATCTACTGGGTGCATAGAGGGCCAGATCACATCTTGGGCTAGATTTAGAGAGCTTTTTTCGAGGGGCTTACATTTCGGAGGCTGAGCGAAAACTTAAGAAGATAGAGTTTCTGAGTTTACGCTAGGGGACCATGACAGTGAGTGAGTATACCCATCAATTCTTATAGTTGGAAGCGTATGCATCTTGTATAATATATGAGCCGAGAAAGAGGGTTGAATTTTATGGACGAGGACTGAGCGTCGCTATCAGACAGGTGACTACCACATCGAAGGCCCAAACCTTATAGGAGATTTAGAGGGAGGCCGAGCGGTATGAGATGGACGGGCTGGATGGACGTCCTGAGATCTCCATTGTACTGAGTAGCACCTAGCAGACACAGTCACAGACTTGACCACCATACAAAGGTGGATCCGTAGGATTTAGGGGTCGTGGTCGTTATTAGAGGCAAAAGAAAAGGAAGTTTTTTATAGCACTACTCCCGAACAGGCCGCTATGAAAGCTGTTGGACTTGTGGCCACTCCTATTTAGTCATAACCACCAGCAGAGTAACAGAGTACATTTTATGGAGGTCGAGGTAGAGGCCGTGGACATAGTCAAGGCTACCAGGGTGGACAAAGTCAGGGTTACAAGGGTAGACAGAGGTCGTCCGTTACATGCTATTAGTGTGGACAGGTTGGGTACAAGAAGGTTGAGTTTCCAAACTCTTACGACAAGTCCTAGTTCTTTCACCCCTGCCTTTAGAGATAAAGCACGAGCTGTCACCCAGCCTTGACCCTGACTTGACAAGGACCTTGGTGGGAAGTATCGTTTCGCTTCTTGATTCATATATATATGTGCTGATTGATGTTGGTTCTGTCCTATCTTTTATTTCTAGATGTGCTGTGGATAAATTAGGGCTTAGACCAGTTAGGTCTCCCTTTATTTGATATTGAGTACTGCTACTGGGGAATGCATCTACTTTAACATGATCTGTGAGGGGTGCCTACTTAGATTGAGAGACTTTGAGACTATTATAAATCTCCGAGTGTTGGAGTTTCTCAAGTTTGATGCCATACTCGAGATGGATTGGTGGCTGCATACCATGCACATGTCGACTGCTTCGCCAAGAGGGTCATATTCCAGATCGTGAAGCGACCCATTGTTGTCTTTCAGGGTAGAACTTTCGATAGGCAGAGCACTCATGGTAGATTGGTCACACATTATGACATGGACATTTTGGCCACTTTGACCACCATAGATGAGGGACATTCACGATTGAGTATCGATGAGATTTTAGTTGCCAGAGACTTCCCAAATGTGTTCCCCAAGGATCTACCTAGCTTGCCCCCTAAGTGAGAGATCGACTTCATCATCGAGGTCATCCTAGGGACATAACCAGAGTCGATTCCTCCTTATCACATGGTGCCGAAGGAGTTACAGGAGCTAAAGGTTCTACTAGAGGAGATATTGGTTAAGGGTTTCATTACCCCTAGTGTGTTACCTTAGGGTGCTCCGGTATTGTTTGTGAAGAAGAAGGATGGGAGCCTCCACTTATGTATGAACTATAGACAGTTGAACAAGGTGACAATTAAGAATAAGTATCCTCTTCTACGTATTGACGACTTGTTTGATCAACTTAGGGGTTCCAAGGTGTTTTCGAAGATTGATTTGAGATCAGAATACCATCAGTTGAGGGTGAGGGAAGAGGATGTGCAGAAGACAGCATTTCGCACTAGATATGGGCACTACGAGTTCTTCGTCATGTAGTTCGATGCGACAAATGCCTCTGCTATGTTTATGGATCTCATGCAGAGAATGTTTCGGCCATACCTTGATACTTTTGTGATTATCTTCATTGATGATACATTGATCTATTCAAGGTCTCGAGAGGAACATGCTGAACACTTGAGGATTGCACTGTAGACCTTGAGGGAACATAGATTGTATGCCAAGTTCAGCAAGAGCGAGTTTTGGTTATCAGAGGTCCGATTTTTGGGTCACGTGGTTAAAGTTGAAGGTATTTCTGTTGATCTAGCTAAGGTTGAGGCGATTATTAGCTGGCCAAGACCTACCATGGTGATTAAGATCCGCAGCTTCTTGGGTTTAGCAGCTATTACCATCGTTTCGTCAAGAACTTTTCAAAGATTGTCACTCCGAAGATGAAGCTAACCAAGAAGGATACACCATTTATATGAGATGATGGGTGTGAGAATGCATTTCTTGAGCTTAAGTAGAGACTGATATCTACTCCAGTGCTAATGTTGTCAAAGCTCAGCTGAGAGCTGACTATATACACTGATGCATCATAGATAGGCCTTGGCTGCGTGCTGATGCAGGATGATGGGGTTGTTGCTTTTGCCTTACGGCAATTGAAAGTTCATGAGAGGAACTAACCCGTACATGACTTAGAGCTGACAGTAGTAGTGTTTGCACTGAAGATATGGCGACGTTACCTCATGGAGAGCGTTTCACTCTCTATTCAGATCCCAAGAGCCTCAGATATCTATTATCATAGAAGGATCTGAACATGAGATAGAGGCGATGGATGAAGCTATTGAAGGACTACGACTTTACTATCGAGTACCAGTCGGGGAAAGCTAATGTAGTGGTTGATGTTTTGAGTCAAAAATGGGTCGAGAATACATGTATGGTTAAACATATGTCTCATGAGTGAAGGATGATTGACTTTGCTATAGTTATGAATATCCGCGAGTCATCCTCTGAGGCCAGAGTTAGTGCACAGATTACAGCCCAGCCAGTTTAAATTCTGGAGATCATGGAGGGACAACCTCGTGATGTGGCCTATGATATGTTTAGAGGTTGGCAGATGACACTTCTCATGGAGAGTGATCACTTGATTCACAGGGTGCACTAAGGTTCAGGGGACGACTATGGGTACCAGATGATGCTGGCCTAAGATGTAGAATGTGCTCGAGGAGTTGCACCGTTCGAGATACATTGTTCATCCGGGTGCCAATAAGATGTACAAAGATGTAAAACACACATGTTGGTGGCCAGGGATGAAGCGGGATATAACAGTCTTCATCTAGTGATGTAATGCATGCCAGCAGGTAAAAGTTGAGTACCAAAAACCTGGTGGACCCTTACAGCCCTTATCTATACCAGAGTGGAAGTGGGAACATATAACCATGGACTTCGTTATAGGACTGCCCCGTATACAGAGGTGACATGACATTGTTTGGATAGTTTTAGATCGTTTGACGAAGTCAGCCTACTTTCTTGCCATTAGTACTAAGGATTCAGTGGAACGGTTGAACCACCTTTACATTAGAGAGATTATGAGGCTATATGGGGTTCCCTTGTCCTTTGTATCTGACAGAAATCCTAGGTTCACGTCCCGATTTTGGCCGGCATTGCAGACTCAGTTGGGGATGAAGGTGAACCTTAGCACAACATTCCACCCATAGACTGATGGTGAATCTGAGCGAGTGTTCCAGATTTTGGAGGATATGTTACGCTCCTGCGTTATAGATTTTAGTAGTAGCTGGGACGATCTTTTGGCCTTATACAAGTTTGCTTATAATAATAGCTACTAGTCGAGCATCGGGATGGCACCATTTGAGGCGTTGTAAGGGTGAACATGTAGATCCCCTGCTTATTGGGTCGAGATAGGTGATAGAGCAGTCTTGGGCCCTGCCTTCATACAGGAGCAGAATGAGAACATATAAAGAATCAGACAGAATTTGAAGGCTGCTCAGGACCAATAGAAGAGTTATGCGGATAACCAATGAAGGGTCCTTGAGTTTGAGGTCGGTGACCATGTTCTCCTCTGTATTTTGCCTCATAAGGGGCAAACACGATTCAGTATTTCAGGAAAGCTTGCACCGAGATATATTAAGCCTTTTGAGATCCTTGAGAAGATAGGCCCCATTGCTTATCGGCTAGCTTTACTGCCACAACTATCGGGTGTGCATAATATATTTCATGTTTCTATGTTGAGGAAATATCACCCCGATCCCTTGCATATTATTGATTGGAGGCATGTAGAGTTGCGAGAGGACTATATGTACGATGAGATGCCCATGGCTATCATCGATTGAGCTGTAAGGAAGCTGCGCAACAAGGAGATACTTATGGTACGAGTGCGCTGGCAGTTTCATGGTGCTAAACATGATACATAGGAGAACGAAGATTTCATGATTCGACATTATCTTGAGTTGATCAGTGTTGCTTATTGACTTTTATTATTTACATCATTGTAAATTTCGAGGACAAAATTTCTTATAAGGAGGGGAGGTTATGATGACCCATGATTTGATACACAAAAATTATCGGGTCCAATACATGTATTTTCTAAAATTTTTAATGAAAATACACGGATTTTTTCAATTTTTTCTAATTTTAGATTATTTATTAAAAAATTAGAATAATTGTAAAAATACGATTTTGAGAGGAAAATATGTGAAATTATAAGGAAATATAATTCTTGG
>JAJIYU010019441.1:0-10798 GCA_030144865.1 Tinospora cordifolia | reverse complement strand
GTGTGTGTGTGTGTACTTTAATTTTGATTGAATAATGCAGGTATAACAAAAGAATAATTCATGTATAATGTGCGTGAATAGAGATATAATGTGAGAATAATTTCATAATAACGCGGGGATAAACGAATAATGCAAACATATGTATATATATAATATATGTACCTTATTTATGACTGACTAATGTAAGTATAACAAATAAATAATTCATATATAATGCATATGAATAGCAGTATAATATGAGAATAATTTCATAATAATGCTAAGATAAACGAATAATGTGCGCATATATATATATATATACTTTATTTATGACTGAATAATGCGGGTATAATAAATGAATAATTCAAGTATAATGCGGGTGAATAGTTGTATAATATAAGAATGACATGTGAATAATGCGCGAACATATATATAAGAACTACAAATAAAAATGCATGTGTTATACAATAAATTATATACGCACAATAGGAACTTATATATGTTAAATTATGTAACACCCACAAATTTTGTATGAATTTCAAATAAAATAAATTAATGTGACATATAAATATCTATATATATACCATGTTATTTGTATATCATGCATAAATAATTATACGTGTATATATATATATATATATTTATAGATACAATTATTTATATAATTGATTGCATATATAAATAATATGACATACAAACAATTATAGATATTTGTATGTCACATTATTTATATCTACAAACAATTATATAAATAATTGTATGTATATATATATATATATATATACACACACGGATATATAGATACTTGTATGTCACATTATTTACATATATAAGCAATTATTTAAGTAATTGTATGTATAAATAACAATCAAATAATGAAAATATAAAATTGTTGTTCCTCTGTTTCTGTTGTATCCATGTGCTTCTCTTACAATTATATAAATAATTGTATGTATAAAATACATACATACATACATACATACATACATACATACATATATATATATTTGTATGTCACATTATTTATATATACAAACAATTATATAAGTAGATTTATTTATTGATTGATTTATTATTTTCACATCAATGTTATTATTGGAATCTTTTTTACCTTAGTATTGATTTTTTTTATATGTTTTAGAAATATACATAATTTAAGAATGCTATCCAATTTACACACATGTCCAAAACATTAAAAGAAGATTAATTCTATTAAAGAAAAGGGCAGTTTTTAACGACCCGAATTTTTATGACACGTTGACATAACGTATGAGTGTACAATTATGTATTGTACACGTACATATATGTGTACATATATGTATAAATAATGTTTAAGTAATATATGTGTGTGTGTGTGTGTGTGTGTGTGTGTGTGTGTTTGTGTTTGTGTATGTGTGTGTGTGTGTACGAGGTTCATGAAGAAGAAATAAATAAATATTTAAAAATACTAAATAAATATAAAAATATCTAAAATTATGATTTAAATGTTTATTACAATATTTATTAAAAAAATAAAATAAATCACACTAGTTTTAGTTGGAAAAAAATTGAAAAATAAAAAGATTATTTATGGGGCCTTTTTGAACTGATTTCAGGAAAAAAAAAGGAAAAATTGGGCAAAAAAAATTTCTATAAATAGTAACCATGGGTACTGTTCATATACGGTTACTGTTCATCTTATTACTATTCATCCCATTTTTAATCGCAGAACAGAGAACGAAAAATAGAAAGAAAAATCGTAGATTAGAGCATTCGATTTTGGTAACCGAAGATTCGATTTTTGCCCGAAAATAGTCAAAACGATCCAGATAAGATCTAGAGCAATCTTAAACAAAGGTAAGATTCAGAAGCCTTAAACTCGTTCAAATCAATTTTCATAGGGTAATAATATCGAAATCGCAAAACTGATCGACAATTTAGGGTTTTTGACACACAGAATGATCTGGAGAGAATTGAGCTCAGATCTTTCTCTTAAATTAATGAATTAGTGATTCTAAACTAAATTCTAGAAGTTTTGATCGTTCATTTGCAGTTTTTGACGGATTTACGAGTTTTTGAGAGAATCTAGAGTTTTGGAGGGTGAAAATCCTTTGGACAAGCATAAAACTCGATCCACTCGCCGTTTAAGGTAACAGTCAGAATTAAAGTTGTTCTATTCTGAATTTGAAAGAAATTAAATATAATTTTCTATGCTGATGTGGTGAAATGAAAAATCCAAATTTTTGGGGACCCTTTTTGTGAGGAAATTCATGTGGATGGGCTTTTGATGGTGTAAACCCCAACAAAACTTCGATTGAAGCCCATAGGAATGTAGAGAATGAAAATACAGATTCATAGACACCAAATTTGTAAATTTTGGATATCAAATGGATTTTTGGTAAATGATTGACCAATGAGATTATTTATAAAAATTTAGAAAATTAAAAAAATATGATTAAGCTTATTTATTTTATTTCTTACTGTAAAAATATGATATTTGAGTAGAAAATTAATGTTAAAGGTTAATGAGAACCTAGACTTTTGGGAGTAGGTATTGAAAATTGGTTGGATAGTGATTTTGATGAGTAGTAATTATTCCTGGTATTATGTGATCGATAATATTATGTCAAAACCTCTGACTTTTATCAAATCAAAATCAATGTTGATGGAAATACATATTCTATATGAAATGATGGATTATATATTACTGAATTTTACGGTAAATTTGGGAGAGACTGGTTGTTATAACAGAAAGTGAAATACGTGTCCAGCGGGTTAAGCTGTTGGTAAACTGTGAGTAATCTTTACTTGTGATATTATATCTGACATTGCTATTAAATTAAAATTGTTGCTTTTGATTAAATAGAATGATATATATCGCATTTCATACTTATTTGAGTTTCATGAAATGATTTTGATGCATTGTAACATATCAATTACGCACCTAAGTATGTTATTGACATGGTAGCATTTCTATTGGTCATAGTCTCTAGGAACAGACTCACAGGATTGGCCATTGTGGTAATCTTGGTTGGTGCATTCCTAGCATGAGATGAATGAGATAGAAATGAGTAGATAATTAGATAACTAGAGGTCCAGTGCACTCTTCATTTGCGTGGTGAGGAGTAGATTCGCTCTGTTATCTAGAAGGAAGGAGATGGCTTATGTTTTAAAAGAGTTCACATTTGAAATCTAATGCATGTTCACACTTTAAATTACGCATGTATGTTATGTTTATTTCATTTCGCAAGTGATTTGAATTTGTTTTACTTTGCATGTTTTTACACATATGATGGTTGTATAATACCATAAGTTAGATTATTCACTGAGCTTGTTGTTTGCTTACTCCACTCTCAATCATTTTCTCCAGGTTCTGACAGGAAAGGAAAAGAGAAGATGATGTGAAATTGTTACTGGGTTTTTTTAAGTAAATAGTATGTGAGAAGTGTAAACATTAGTCAGATTATTATTTTGGGTAATGGATATAAATGTGTTGTCATCTAAATGTATTATCAGAATAAATGATGGATTTTGTGGATGTATGGTTGTCTGGATGAAGAGAAATATGTGATTTTTGTATATTGATTGTGATTATAAGAATTTATGACATGTTATATTTTTAGAGGAGATTATCAAAATTTTTAGGAAAATTGGGTGATTTGGTTCGAAAGGCTTACAGGGTTTTCTGACATGTCAGAGTTCTGACATGTTTGGAAATTCTGTGCCGGTCGTGACGTCACCTACGAAGGGCTTGCTAATTGCTCTCATTCGTAGATCAAACAAAATAAAATAAAATAATCAAACAAAAAAGATACACGTAATATTAATTCATGAATTTAATTATCACATACATTTTGTATTTTTTAGTCAATTTAATAACTCATTTAATCTCCAAGTGGTTGACCCAAAACTGTAGTAGTTAGGCTAGTTATATGTTGAGACCCCTTCCCTAAGCCGAAGGGTGGCCCGACCGGCACAGTGGCCTGACGAACTCACTTACCATGTCAAGCTCACCCAACCACTACTAAGCTTTTCCAACATCAACAACAAGTGATATCAGAATAATTGAAAGACTTAAAAGCGAAAGTAAGCAAACTTACAAAGAATGATTATCGTATTACATATTGTCTTGTCCAAAATACACATTTGGCCATACACACACACACACACACACACACACACACACACACACACACACACACAAGAGTGACCAACCTTAAACAAAAATACCAAAAAGAGGAAGGAGTCATCAGGGAACTAGGCAATCACCACGCCCTTTCCTCTATCAACCACCGAAGAACCAAAAATATTAGTAGAGTAGTGAACCTAAAAATCAACGTGGCTCAATGAGTAGTAGGACTAGAATGTTACCTATAACCAACATTCCCAAAATAGTGCATGTATGCATGAACAGTAAAATGATGCAATTTGGATACGTGGCATAATATAAAAACAGTTATAAACAGTATAACAGTTATAGAAAAACATCTCAAGTACATGCTGCTCAAAACTATATCAGGACGAGGGTTTAAATCATCAAATCTAATCCTAAAGTCATCGTTCGAGCAGGTCCTAAGTCAGACGTACTGGCCACTTGAGCGAGTCGTAAGCTAGGCGTATTCCTCAAATACTCTAACCCTATTCTTGGTCCTCGAGTGTCATGCTCAAGCGGGTCTGAGGCTAAGCGCACTTATCATATGCCCTAACCTCGATGCTCGGCCCTTGAGTCTAAATCTCAATCACATTGTGTCTCCTAACCCCAATGCTTAGCCCTCGAGCCTATGGTCTCATTACCCGTGTACATCTAAACGTTCTGAATCAATCAGATGTATCTCAATCTCATGAAACCATTTAAACCATGTCATTTCACACAAGTTTTTATGCAAGGAAAACAAGTTACGAAAAATACCTGAATCAAACTACTCACTTTAAGTTTCGTGCACCGATGTCTTGTTGACAACCCGCCCAGTCTCGCAGTATACGCTCGAATCTGCATCATTTAAACTCAACTTCAGTTCTCTTTAGAATGTGGCTTAATCCTTTATTCTACTGTCCCTAATTGGTCTTGATCAATCCAAATTCGATTCGGTCAAATTCGGTCAATCTATTAAACTTGGCAAACTGGTCAAATCTAGGCAAAATTGGTCAACATGATCAATTTTGGTCACCTTTGGTCAATTTGGGTCAAATTGGGTCAATTGGGCCAAAATCCCCACATTCTAACACTTAGCCCAAATTCAAGATTTTTGCTTTCTTTGCACAATAAATTTGTCGATTTTTCTGTGATCAATCCGTATGTCAGATTTGTGCAAAACTTTTCAGATTTCACATACACCTCTTAAACATTCACCAAAATTTTAGATTTTGATTTTTGGACATTATTTGCTATGGTTTCCAAGTGTGGTAATAGATACTGTGTAATCTCGTTCTCTATGTGACAGGCAGTCAGTTGGTGGATCAATTGACCCACTTACCCAACTCAGATTGAGACAAAATTTGGTGCACATATTCTTGACATATCCAATGACCAGTCTACCAAATTTCAGCTCAAAATCGGTTTAGTCAATTGGTCTCCTACATTATCTGCTATGTAACAGATTCTAACTTGCTCAAGTTTCCTATGGGTTTTCAAGTGCCTAACTATCTCTATTACCCCATTGATTTGATGTACTATCTCATATGTTTTGTAAAGCTTAGATCACATAACATTTACAGTTTAAGCATCATTCAAATTAGTAAGCAAATAAAGCCATGATCACTTCTCAAATACACCCTACACTTAGCACATATCAATAGTTCAAAATATTTTTTAAGGATCAAAACCTTGCATGTAACTAGTCATCTTGGCATGAACACAAAACTATGCATACAGAGGCCTAGGGGCTAGGGTTCATAACTCCTTGTAGCCTTAGATGTGATATTTAAAATGCCTCAAATCGTAGCCCAAACAGATGTCCTTAGCTACTTCAAAAGCTGCCTTAAAAACACTTTTAGGAATTGTCCTCTACTTGAACTGTCATAACAGTTGATTAAACAGTCAACTTTAGTATTTTGTAAAATAGGTTTAAGACTTCAATTTTTGATTTTCATCGCTTTGAGATTAAAGTACACTTAACACGGGGCAAAACATGGGGTTTTACCTCAAGAATGGACCTTGAATATGTTAGAAATCAACTCCTTGAAGATTGCTCCAACACAATTTTCCAACAGTTTAGTCTGCAACATTGTCCAATAACACCCTTTCACAGTTGTTTCAGTTTCAGATAGATGGGGGATTCGACCAATGGCTTGTGCAATGTTTTAGAAGGGATTGAGAGCTTTCCAACGAGTCTAGGATCACAGAAAACAGATGTGGGAGGAGGAAGAAATGGATTGTTGAAGATGAGTTGCAGAAACAGATATGAGAATCTATTCATGAACTCTTGTTTTGTTGAATGGTTGAGGTGTCCTTGCATTGCAAAAAGGAGTGCCACGTGGCTCATGACTTGGTATGCAATGTGTTTTGTTGTCCCCATTTATTAGCTTAGTGAAGAGGTTGATTAGATTGGCAAAACCATTGCTCAAAACCATAGATTTGCTAGTTTTCTTACTAAAAAAAATTGAAAATACAGGAAAAATTGATAAAATTCAAAGAAGAAAAATAGCTAGGGCATGTGGGCAGGCCCACGCGCTCGGTCTGAGCCCGCACGCCCAGCATGTTGGCACAGGCCTGGGCCCGCTTTGGAGGCCCAAATCCACACAGGCCGAGCTCGTGTGGCTAATGTCGGCCCGTGCGACCAATCCAGCTGAAAATTAATTTTTTTTTTTATTTTTCCCCTCTTGTATACATACATACATATATATACATATATATATATATATATGTGTGTGTGTGTGTGTGTGTATTTAATTCATTTCTTACCTTTATTTTTATTATAATTATTTGATTCATCTATTTAGATATTTCACTAATTTTCATCAAAATCTTTAATATTTCTCAATTTTCATCATTTATACACCTTTTTTCCAAAAATTAGTATTTCTCTCCCAAAAATCCAATAATGTAATACCCCACATCAAGTTGGCCATAGAGTGTTAATTGGGCTATAGGTGCATTCACGGGTGTTCACTAGTACCGAACGCTTTTAGAAGACTCATGTTCGAGTCTTACTAGGAACAAAACCCTACACCCAGTCAGTGGTGGCTAAGGTGAGGACAATATCGGTACGTAGTGAGCCCAGGTTGTTACAAATGGTAACAGAGTCATGTCCTCATGACTCATACCTCTATCACACACAAAGCGGCTCTGATACCATTTGTAATAATTCGGGTTCACTAAGTATCAATATTGTCCCCACCTTAGCCACCACTGACTGGGTGTAGAGTTTTGTTTTTGGCAAAACTCGAACCTGAGTCTCTCAAAAGCGTTCGGTACAATTAGACACCCTCGAATGCACATTTAGCCTAGGAATCCTCCTGGAATCGGACTGATATGGGATATTACAAATAATCACCCCAAAAATTCAATAATCACTCTGAAAAATCATATTTTCTTTCAAAAATTACACTTCATTTATAATTTAATGTATTATCTTCTCAAAATTGTATTATTTAATTATTCTAATTTTCTTCGATAAATTAAAAAAATTCATATATTTTTATTAAAATTTAGAAAAATACATGAAAATGCATACATCGAACCCATTAATTTGTGTGTGAAAAATATGGGTCGCCATATTATATGTGAAAAAAAAAGCAATAAATAGTGATTATCAATTTCAATAACATAAAAATAAAGAGCATTGATGTGTAAAATTAATAATAGAATTCCGCCAAGCTACGTCTACAAGGAGCTACTACTAGTTGGAAATGCTCAACTAATCAAATCCTTCATTAGATTCATATAATGACCTTTAAACTATTATCGCATTTTACATCACATAGTCCAATTGCAAACTTTTTTTTCGGTTGCGGTTAGATGCTATTGGATAATCGATTTGCCTATCTTTATAACTTTCACGTGTCACATTTGAGTTCCCAAGATTTTAACTTTAAAATAAAATTTGGGCATTGTGGTAGTGTTCGGTTTGTGTAAAGTTGGTTCAAAAAAAAAAATCTTTAAAATATGAGCTGGGTGTTGAATTTAATCTGTTCAATTTTAAAATTAAAAGTGAGTACATATAGAAGTTTAACAAAATAGTTACTTGAATCCTATTTAATACGAAGAATAAAATTAATATTTTACATATATTTATATTTATATTCATCACAATCATCCCCTCGTCTTCAAGGAGTAGTTTTAAATCAAATTAAAATATTTTAATAATAATTTAAAACGAGTCTGAGAAATGCAAGGATCAAGGAATAGACAAAACTACATATCCTTAATTGTTTAAGAACATATGAACACGAATAAATAGTTGTCGTTTCTTTTACAAATTAGCTTGAACGTATGCATGCTATTTGTGCATTAACATCCACCTAAGATTTATTTTATATATTTAGCTTAAGGCTTCCAAATAATCAGAACTCATCCTTATTCTAGTAACCTCTTAACAAATTTTGTATTTTTAGTAAGTTCAAAAAGAGGATTTGAAAAAATGAGTATATTAGAAAATACTAAATATATATGACTCTACATGTCAACTAATACAAAGGAAAAAAAAACAAAAAAAAAAAGTAATTTGGTAAGAAATCATCTTACATTATGTTTTTAGAAAGAAAGAAATCATTTTTCTCGATTTTTGGCATGCTTGAATCAATAATGTAGACTTCTCCAAGTCTTGATTAGTCACCAATGATACCTCAAATTCTACCACACTATTTCCACAGCTTCTCTAAATTTATTCACGCCAATTGCCTCTCTAAAAGACGTTTACAAAACTTTTCAAAATACAAGTAAATTAAAATGAAGAAAACACTCAAGATTGATCAATAAGTGCTTTATATCCTAGTGAAGTGATCAACTTTCGAGTCCTTGAGTTCTTTTTTAAGCAACAAAGGATAATATCTTCTACGTGTAAGGATAATATCTTCTACGTGTGTTTAGATCTACTACGTTGCACATACCATCAAAGAATTTATGAAATAATAATATCTTCTAAAATTGAAAATTAGATAGTGACATTCATATTGCTTGATATGCATAATCTATGACTTTAAGAGCTCTCTCTTTTTCTTTGAGATGATGATTCATATGATTGTTGGAGAAAGAGCACATTTCAAACACTATATGACAAGTTATTCAAATTTCAAAACCACACAAAGTTTTTTATATGAACAAACTATTTCGTGAGCATGCGTATATTGTAAAATTTTTCAGTTCATTCAAATTAAGACAATTACTATTGAATAAGATTACTAAAATGTACTTAATAAGCTCAAGACAAATAATTAATTTTTTAAATGCACATATGCTAAAAATAATCTCATAAAAATGGTAAAAATCTTAATGCATCACAACTTCTTGTTTTTTAATAGATATGTCAGACATCTAGTTAACTTGTAAATGACCTTGTTTAATTACTTCGAGATTTGTCAACAATATTGATATGATTTACATGCGATAAATGCACTTGTTATGTTACAAAAATGTGTCAACTAATATACTCCACATCTTATAGAAAAACTCATATAACATTTTTTTTGTTGATATACATATATTGTGCTAATTTTCAAATGTACTTCTCCTGTTGTATATACAAGGATTATGAACTCATCAACGATATGTTGAATTGGTGTGGCTTAGACCGATACTACATATGAGATAATTACCAAATATACCAACTTGTTTGCCACATTATTAAGGTGTCCCCATAGTAGTATGCTCCCAACAGATACTATGTGAGTAATTAATTTTCCCATATTTATGACTTACTAGACGTTAATTTGGAAACCATTGAAAGCGATAAATTTTAATTGCAAAATCATTTTGGTAACTAAATCATTGGGAAAAGTGAGATTTCATCATTAATTCTTTAGAAGTGTTTGCTGTCTATTTTGTTGATAATTGATCTCACCTAATGTAAAGTTTCACCATAACAATTCTTGAATTCCTTGTTTCTAGGCTTGAAGAACTAGAAGTAAGGGGAATCATTGTCCCCGTGTCTTTTCTTATGCTTACTGTTCATAACTTTATATTATTTATTTAACTTTTTCTAATTTCATGTGTATTTAGCTATCAAATATCAACATGTTTTGGCAAGAAAATAAGAAATGATAAGAATAAATTTTATCCTAATTGAATATCTGATCACAATAGAATGAAAGAAAAAATAAAGATAGGTCTACCTTTAATTAGGTCCTATTCTTTGTTGTATTTTTTTTATTTCTTAATTTTTTTATATTTTGATCCTATTCTTCTTCAGTTCTTCTCTTCTTCTTCTTCATTCAAAAATATATAATTTAATTTTGTCATGCACACAAGACCAACCCATAATGTATAGTTTGCTATAACATTCATGTATGTGTTTGTAAAACAACTATTGTTAACATCGTTGACTTAATTTTTAATGTTTATTCTATTAGCAATCCAATATTATACTCTCCCGTTAGTTTCAAAGCTTAGCTTCTAAGTATTGAAAATGTACATTTGAAGTTAAATATTATCATCTTTGTTTCTTGTTCTGTCAAATGTTTGTTCTAATAATCTGGTGGGGAAGGACAAAAGTTAAAGTATCTCTAAACATTGTTGGTAGGTAATAAGAGGTCAGGTCTGAAGTTCTGAGATTGTTCATCTTAACTGTATTGTCATCATCTTCATCACCATGAATGAGAAGGTCAACGGTTGCAGGTGTTGATCTTGATTTGGGCTTCTTGGTATGTATGAAAGTTTTATTTTAAGACAGCCTAGATTTAAATT
>JAJIYU010019440.1:0-10821 GCA_030144865.1 Tinospora cordifolia | reverse complement strand
CTATATTAATATCATACTAAAAATACTATTTTCTTATTTAAATAGAGAAGCATATATTTACCCAACAATTCTATATGTCTAATATTAATCAATGTATATTCCTTTATACTTTCATACTAACTAATTAATTACATACCAATATATATATATATGTGTTTATATATAAATATATACGTATATGTGTTTTAAACTCAAATTTCGATTATTAGTCACTAAAATTTTCGATATTACAATTATTACGTCACTAAAATTTCAGGTATTACACCCTCAAACTTAAAATATGTTTTGTCCTCAAGAACACAACTTAACATTATGCGCACACACAGGGAGATGACACACTAAAGCACAAGCATCCTTAAAAGACTCGCGCTTAGAACATGCATAGAAAAGGGACAGAGCAAGTGAGATTAGTTATAAATCCACAAGTAAGAAGTCAACAGAACCATAATACATCTCAAAGATAATAGCAAGTAGCAAGGTTAATAGTTTTCTTCAGTCAGTAGCAAAATAATCATATAGACATCTCCCAAAAGTAAAAAAAAGAGCTCAAGCCTAGTTGTGTAATCTCTCATCATCTGCTCCATCAGAAGAGTCATCATCCTCATCCTCATCGTCCTCAGCACTGGTGGGAGCTCCACATCAATTGCCATCCATATAGGGGGCCAAGCAAGGTGGAAGAGGCACCACATGTTGTAGCCGAGGATTAGTGATATAAAATAGGTGGTGGAGATTAGCTAGGCCATGTAGAGTCGCATGAGCCTCTGATGGGGAAGCACTAGTGGTAGGAGCGGCAATTGAAGACACGGGAGGAGCCTCCAGTGTGGAAGCAGAAGTTGGGTCTCTTCTCCTCTTCACTAGAGTTGTTGTTAACATGTGGACTATAATGTGAACTTTCATCTTGAGTGTGGGCTCGCCTGCTGGCCATGTGATACCATCCCGCTAACAGAATAGTGTGATGATTATCAGATGCGGTAGACCAGCATTAGTTTTGTTTATGGCATACCAGATGGAACTTGATATGAATTTGCCCACATTAATGGAGATGCCCTTAATTGTGCAATATACCATCCCAACTCGCTCTATTGTGACCATGTGGGTAGCCAAAGTAGGAATTAAATTAGCACATACAAAAAAGAGTCATACCTTGGCTACTGCTGTGAAATAACTCTTGGATAAGCTGACAGAGCGCCCATTAGTGCACTTCCAAGAAGCTCCTTCAATCCATAAAGTCTTCAAAATGTCCTTGGGATCAAATTTCTCATTCATGTAATCAGAGACTTCATTAGGGATATCTGTGGGAAGACCGTATAAAGCATTGATAGAATCTACATCAAAAGAGACCCGTTGGCCTCTTACCCAGACACGCAACCCATCTCGCTCATAAGCATTAGCATAAAACTCTTAAACAATGGATATAGTAGGACCATTAGGTGGGTATATGAGTGACTCCCAATGTCGCATTGCTACAGTATTGTAATAACCCAAATTTTTGTAATGCAAGCACGTCACAATGAAATGAAAAATATAAATTTATCAACTAAGTAAATCAAATAAAAATTTATTTTTAAATATATATATATATATATTTGAATATCATGTGATTAATATAATAAATCAAAAAACGGTTGTCAAAGGAAAAAAATTACATATAAAACTTGTTTGCTCTGTTTTGGGTGAAATAAAGAACAAAAAAAAAAGATATAACAATAATAATATGATGCTTATATGTTGAATGTATGTATCTATATATATATATATAAAAAGAAGACTTGCTCTTCAGGTTTTGGGCACACATTAAAAAAAAAAAAAGAAAAGATCTTTCTTTCTTCATTCACGTTTTAGGGTAAGAACACACCAAAAAAAGGAAGGAAGAAACGCACGAAGTGCATTTCTTTGTGAAAGAAGGAGAAGAATGCAGGGGCGTTCTTCTTTGAATCTAAAAGAAAAGGAGAAGATTTCTATTGCGATTTTGGTGAAGAATAGAGGAACGAAACCAGATCTGTGCTGTTCGTGCAAGGATGAAGAGGGGACGAAGCAGATCTGGCGCAGATCTATGGTTGCTGGAGCATTTTCTGTTTTGCGAAGAAGAATGAAGACAGAGGGCAGCTTTGCATTGCTGCTGGTGTGTGAAAAGAGAGGAGAACAAACAACTCGCAGCTATTGTTCGTTCGTTTGCAAAGAAGAAGAAGACACCAGATTTTTGTTGTTCACGCAAAGGAAGAAGAAGGCCCAATCTGTTATTGTTAGTTCGTTCATGCAGGGAAGAATAAGGACGAATGGAAAACTAGAAATTTTTGGTGTTGCTGCATCTGCTCGCATGACAAAGAAGAAGAAGACAAACTAAAGAAGGAGATTGTTGGTGCAGTCCCTGAGGAAGAAACCTTGCTGCTGTCGCCGGATGAGCAAACGAAGAAGAAGGAGATGCGCTGCAGCCGGACAAACGAACGAAGAACAAAGAAGAAGCTTCGCTACTGTCGGACAAAGGAGAAGAAATTTCAGATCTAAAATTTCTATTGATTCCGTGGGTACATTTGGACAAGAGGAGTAGCCGTCATGCGTTGCTACTATGTGCATGAAGAAGAACGAAGACAAAGGAGAACGTGAGTATGTTCTATTCCGCGCACGACGAAGAACGAAGAAGCGTTGCTGTTCGAAACCCCTTCTAACTAGATCTAGGACATCAAAATTCATTTTGGAAAGAGGTTTCGACGTTAAGAATGTTTCCGTTAATGGTATATTTTGTTTTTCCTGTTTATAGATGATTTAGCAACTCTATTATTTGTGACGTAGAGATTGAATGCTGGTTTGGATATATAACAGATTTAGGGCATAAAAGTTAATTTTCTTGATTTCAAGCTATAGTTAGTTCAAATAAATTATTTGAATAATTTGGAATGTGAAGAACAGGGTTGTGAGGTTACAAAACCTCTTAAGTGGAAAAAGAAAAATTTTGGAACCCCTTTATCAAAGGATTTTTGTAGTTATAATCCTATTTTTATAAATGCTTTCTATAATGTTATGTGATTATATTAATTTGATGTGGAGTTGAATGAACGATAGTTTTACAGTTATGAAGGTTCAAGATAGGAGATTTGATTTATTTTTGGAATTTAAGGAATCTGAATATTTTTGAAAGAGATATAGTCATTTTAATCTTGAATCCTTGAGTTTGTGCTAGTTGAAAATAATAATTTCCTTGGAAGATAGAAAAGACTATTATAGGAAATTGAAATATGTGATTTGGGGTTTTGACAAAAATAATGATCTTGGAGAAATATTATTTGAGAAAAATATACATGGGAGTTCAGTGTTTGGAACCCTCAATATTGACTTGAATAAATTTTATGTGGACCATGAAGTAAGTATAGTTTGATATTTTGAAGTCTTATTTTGTTTGTAATAAATTTAATTTTGATATGAAAAAAAAAGTATGATTAGAGATTGACTTTATTTGGAGTCTTGATGTAAATATTAAATATTGGAATTATCCTATTGAAGTAGAAAATATTTATTTGAGAGTTAAAGAAAATTTTAAAGGGTTTTAAATATTGAAATTTAATTTATCTAAATTGAAGTAGAAATAAGAATTTTTGGGAAATACTCCAAGCTATAAAAAATGGATATGGAAGTTATAAGAGTATCGAAGCCCTAGAATATTTTTCATTTATAGTGGATGAATCGTAGGGGACTTAAGAATTAAGTATTTGAATTTTCTATTTTCGGATTAAAAGTTTAAAATAGTTGAGGGGTTACTTTGTCTAAAATATAAGTTAAGATTATTTCTAATTTATTTTTGGATGAATAGTAGGTCCTTGAAAATTAATTAATTAATTATCTTGATTTTAAATTTTAGATCAAGAATATTAGGGCGGTGCGGTAGCACGAGCGACTCAAAAAAACTTAAGGTGGGTATGATTACTTTACGCCCTACTATTATGCAGAATTAAAATATTAAACATGATGATTGCTTAATTTAATTATACAATTTGAAGAATGCTAGGATTTGTTCTTAAGTAGATGCTGAAATAACATGTGATTGTTTGAAAATTTTCACACTCGCATGCTTAGATGATATGAGGTAATCCATACCATGATTGAAATTCTTAAATGTTAGTACGAATGATTTACAAGCATTTTGAAGTATTACTATGAGTGATTTGAAATGTAATTGTGAAACTAAAGAAGATTAAATTAAGATGAAAATTACATACCGGGGCGATTACATGCCTTAGTTGTCATTGTGGGTATCCTCAACTAGACTAGTTGTAGGGCTAGGCATCATTTCGAACCTCATGCCCCCATCAGGATCCTGAAAGGTAACCGGCCCTCAGGCATTACCTTCGGATTTGCTCTCGAATCATGAGGGAGACATCGAAGCCACAAACCTTTTAGTCTTAGTTACGACAAAAAATAATAAAGAGTTTAAATGCCCTAATGTAATGAAAGTGTTTGCGTGTTTTGTACTTTAGTCTAAATAATGCTAGTGATGTGTGGTATGATCTACTGGGCTCTCGAGCTCACCCCACTTTTCTATTTCAGGTGACAGTTGACACAGTGCCAGTTAACTATCTTTACGTGACTCCGACCTTTTGGTGAAACTTCGTTGGGGTGGTTGTCATTGTTTTTCTACACATTTTATTTTTGTACATAATTGAATAGGGTTTGTGCCCCTTTCTTTTAGACTGATCTTTTATATGTGATGAAAAGTTTTGGATTTATTGTAGAGATTTTAAAATTGTTTAAATTTGAACTTGCAGTTTATTATTTTACTTGAATTTCATTGATCCAATTTATGTATATTGAGGTTTTATTTCAAAAAAATTTATGTCTATTTAAATTGATTTTATCATTACTTGAAAGAGATGGAAAGATAGAGTGTAGATGAATTAAGTAGTACTCTAGCTCTCGGCACACGATATGGCAGCGGCTTCTCCAGTCGAGTGGGCGCACCTTCTTCGCGCGTGGCCCAAAGGAACCCGTGGGACTGGGAGCCAGGGTGTTACAAGTGTGGTCGATGCCCAAACGACGTTCATCATTTTTAACGAAAATGGTGTGTTTTGGAATGACTTGCCAAAAATCTCATAGATATTCAAACTTCTTCTTGGCATTTGCGGACTTGAAGCCGGCCTAATCTTTTGGAGCTGCTAGCTGCGGTATACGCCTAGGCCACGAAGTGTTGTTCTTCATTCTAGACAACCTGAACTCATTTTTAATAAACAATCCAAACACTTTTAAAGCATAAGAACATATTAATGCAGCATAAACATGGATTGTTTAAGGTAAATGTCACATATGCACAATTAGAACCAATGGAACAATAATCATTTTAGAAGAAAGGATGCAATTCATCATTCTTAAGGCATAGGAAGTGAATTAGAGAAGCAATTAGGTGTATAGAATGGGGATTTAATGCTAAATAGGTCAACATTCATTGAAGAATAACCTCAAACACTTGGTGAGCATGAATATAATTTGAAGAAGTTGATGTTAGTAAGCCAAAAGCAATGCAACATGAAACATGATTAAACTAAGATGCACATACTAAAGGAATTAACTCACATGATGATTGAGATAGAGAGGAAGGAAGGATTGTAGCCAAAGCGCACAAGTGACCACGAATGTTTGCAGCCAAAGAAGAGCTGCCAAATGATCACAAAACCTAAGTACTAGGATGCATGCCAAAGAAGTATTAAACTAATGTGTATGCCAATAACTAAGTAACTTATTATGCATGCCAATGAAAAATTAAACTAATATCATCGCAATAAATAAATTATATTAAACTACTATGTATGCCAATAAAAATTAAACTAATATGCAATCATCAAAAAATATAAATGAAAAAAATGAGAAAAGAAAAGTGGGTTGCCTCCCACTGAGCACTATGTATAACGTCGTTAGCTCGACATGGATACAAAATAGTAGTCTTTCAATTTCACAGATTCTGCACTCCTCTGAGTTTCAGCATAAAAAAATCTTCAGTCGTTGACCATTAGCCTTGAAATGAGTCTCATCCACTAAGCTTTGCAATTCAACAGCATAAGCTTTGCAATTCAACAGCACCGTATGGAAATACCTATGTGACAAGAAACGGTCTAGACCAACGGGACTTGAGCTTTTCAAGAAATAACTACAGGCACGAATTGAACATGAGTATTTGTTGGCCTGGTTAGAATTCTTTCTTCTTAATCAACTAATCATGTCATTTCTTAGTTTCTTCTTTATAAATACAATTGTTCTCAAAAGCTTCCCGACAGAATTCACCTAGCTCCATGAGTTGAAGTAGTATGTTCTCACCACATGCTAGTGCATCATAGATTAGCTTTCTAATTACCTAATAAGCACGGTGCTCCAGCTCACATGGTAGATGACATGATTTTCCATATACTAGCTGATAAGGGGACATACCAATAGGAGTTTTGAATGTTGTCTTGTAAGCCCATAGTGCATCATCAAGTTTCTGTGCCAATCCTTGTAGTTTGTGCTCACTATCTTCTCAAGGATTGCCTTGATATCCCGATTAGAAACATCTGCTTGCCTGTAACATGCAATCCTCGTATTCTTTTAGTTTTTGGACATAACCACTATTTTGACAGTAGACTTAACCATATAGGCAGATTGGGCCAGTATTACTTAATAAGTGACTCACACATTCTATTTCAATTATCTTATGCCTTAGTGCAACTCAAGAGTACCTAACTCAATTTTAGATATTAAATCAAATAAGGCAATAATACAAGAGAAAAGAAATTCATAAACTTTATTAATTTAAATAAACTGGAGTACATAACTCAATCTTTAAATAAAACTATTACAGTGAAATATTCAAAACTTGGGTTACATGCTCTTGGCATTCAAACATAGAAACTTTCTAAAAATGAAGAGACAATCATTATTTTCAACGTCTTCATGCATGTTCAATTTCCTAAAAATAAGAGAGGAAGGATGAGTAATAGCTCAGTGGATTCTTTTCAAACAACCAATTTTTCAATTTTGACTAAACATACGTCCATAATTTATACACTTGCATACATTAGGCGTTTCAAGGAACATTTTGTGTATAGTTGTGATTTAGACCAAAAAGGTTTCCAAGGCCCTTGATGTTCTCAACAAAATACATCCTTAAAGTAAAAAAAAGCATTTCTTAGCCAATTTCATTGGACTTAGGGCCTAACCTATATTTCAAGTATCTTGGGACATCACCCATGTAAAGAATATCCATAGTAACCCACATGCTCACTATGATGGTACATGGTTATTAATCATCATCATATCATGATTAATTTCATATTCAAGAATCATTTAATAGGAGAAATAAATTTCAGATTATAAACAATCCAAAAATCAAAGTATTAATCACCCAAAACATGCACCAAACATTGAAATAAACCTAAACATGGAACTAGGCATGGCATGGATTCATGAATGCTAAAACATGCTCATGTACTAAACTAAAATTGAAATCATAAATTAAAATTGTGACATTGAAACATGAATGATTGCTGAAAATTAAACATGCAATGGACATGGTATTAATTTAAAGAAAAAAAATATGAGGTTTTAGATATCACTTCCACCTTAATTGCAAGTTTGATGGAAATTCGACAGAGATTCCTTTTTTCAACACTTCTACCACTTCAAGACTACTCAAGAACACTCAATCAAACATTCAAACACTCAAGAATACCTCAAGATCACTCAAGAACACAAAGGTTGCCAAAAAGAAGCCTACAACAAGCTAAGAGGAAAGTGTCAACTCTTTGCTTTGGGATGAAGAATAAGTATGCACAAGGGGGGTTTATATAGATTTTCAATAGTACAAGTGGGGCCACGATTTTGCATCTTTAATTAGGGTTTCCTCACATATGACAGCTAGGGTTGTTGCTCCTAACACACACATAGAGGACGGCTAGGGTTTTGTCAAGGATATGATGGTAATCTCTTCACATGGTGCCAAGATTGGAACATTTTTTATTTTGGAAACTTTCTTATTCATAGTTTTTGGTTTCTTCTTTGTAGATGTGATGGCTAGGGTTTTATGGTTTACCATTTAGACACTTTTAAATTAGGGTTGCTCATATGTGTGCACAAACACACACACATGGACTGATTTTGCATAATAGGCCATGATCAAAGTGTGTTGTACATGAGATCGTTCTTCATGGTTTTCCATAGGTGCAGTATACTTGATCATTTTCATGGCACATGAAATCATTCTACATGATTCCAAATAAGGGAAACGTCCCATTGAGGTTGGGTTGCGTGAGGGTGTATATGATCATGACGTTCTACCCATATGGTTTGTACATGTTTAGAGGTGGCCATTAATCTATGGGTTCACATGAATTTAATAAAAACCCATATCTCATTATTTACCAAGAATTAAGGACTTTATTATATATTTTTGTATTCATAATAAAATAATACACATTTCCAAACTATCATTTGGCTATGTTGACCCTCATTTCATTTACTTTCCTAATTTAGACACCATTGAAGGGTATTAAGCGAATGAAACCCAAATTTTGGCCAATTGAGCTTATTTTTTTTTATATGTTGTCTAGTTGATCAATTCATGTCATCTCATGTCATTTTACATCATTCTAAGGTCATTTCTCACCCAAATTCAATCAAATGTAATTGAATTGTATCATTTTATTCAGTACCCAATTATAGGGTTTTACAACCTAGTCTCCTCAAAAAAATTTTGTCCTCGAAATTTGTACAAAATAAAAAATTCCTAGTGAATAGGGTGGGTATTTGGCCTTCATTTCGCTCTCTAGTTCCCATGTAGCTTCTTCTACCTCATAATGCTTCCATAGTACTTTAACTAAGGGGATATCCTTAGTTCTCAAGCTTTGCACTTTATGGTCAAGGATTCTAATAGCTCCTTCTTCGTATGTGGCATCATCTTGAACGTTCACTTCCTCCAATGGATGATGTGAGAGGGGTTTGCTTCATATTTTCTCAGCATAGACACTTGGAACATGTTATGAGCCAAGGTCATCTGGTTAGGTAAATCGAACTCATAAGCACATTCCCTAATTCTTCTAAATATTTCAAAGGTTCTAACAAATCTTGGTGATAACTTCCCTTTGAACTCAAACCTCTTGATGCCCTTCTAAGGATTAATTCTTAGAAACACCTTATTCCCCACTTGGAACTCTAGCAGTCTTCTTCTCTCATCAACATAGCCCTTCTGATGACTCTGCATTGTAGCCAACCTCTTTCGTATCAGTTTGACTTGGTTGTTCATTTCTCCCAGCAAATCTGGCCCTGTCAATACATGATCTTCAAGTTCAACCTAATAAGTTGGTGATCTACAAGGTCTTCCATAAAGAGCCTCATATGGAGCCATTGTAATACTTGCCTGATAACTATTGTTATAAACAAACTCTACTAAGTGCAAATACTTGCTCCAGTTCCTTTTAAAGTCCAGAACACATGATCTCAACATATCTTCAAAGGTTTGGATAACTCTCTCAGACTGTCCATCTGTCTAAGTATGAAAAGCCATGTTCATGGTGAGTTTAGTGCTCAACTCCTTCTGTAGACTCTACCAGAACTGTGAGGTGAAGCAAGAGTTTCTGTCAGATACAATCGTCTTGAGCACACCATGCAGCCTTACTATTTCTTTCACATATAGTTCTCCCATCTTACTGACTTGGTCTATGGACATGATTGGTAGGAAATGAGCCACTTTGGTGAGACGATCCACAATCACCCAAATAGTATCTTCTTCTTTCTAATTTCTGGGCAAATTATTGACGAAGTCCATGGCAATGTTATCCCACTTCCATTCAGGGATAGGGAGTGGTTGTAATAATCTAGGGGGTTTTTGATGTTTTGCTTTTACTTATTGACAAGTTAAGCACTTAGAGGCATGCTTAGCCATGTCCCTCTTCATTCCTCTCCACCAGTAAGTCTTTTTGAGGTCTTGGTACATCTTATCTCCACCTGGATGCATTGTACATTTGGTCTAATGAGCCACATCCAGTATGGTCTGCTTACTTTGTCTATTTTGAGGTACACAGATCCATTCCTTGAGTGTTAGGGTATTCTCAACATCTATCATGAAATCAGTATGCTTACCCTGTGCAACTTCTTCTATTGGCTAGTGAGCCACATGTCCTGCCTCTACTCCTCCTTGATTTGTTGTAGAAGATCTGGTTGTCAAGACATGTTGTAGAGATAGGCTTGTTTGTCATCTATGGTTACACTTAGCCTAAAGTTCTCAATCAACTAGTACATCTGGCCCTTTTCTTCTTCTTGTCTGTTGAACTTTCTACTTAGAGCATTAGCCACTACTATGGCCTTCCCTAGATGGTAGTGTAATTGAAAGTCATAATCTTTAGGAAACTCCATCAACCTACATCGCCGAAGGTATAACTCTTTCTGAGTGTAGATGTACTTCAAGTTCTTGTGATCTGAAAACAAATCAAATTTCTCACCATAGAAGTAGTGCCTCCAAATCTTCAGAGCAAATACAATGGCCGCTAATTCTAGGTCATGAGTAGGGTAATTCTTCTCATAGACTTTGTAGCACCCCAACCCCCGTATCATTAAGCATTGGACGCATCCACCATTTTTCTTGACAGTGGACTAAACCAAACGGCGGGCCGGTCCGGTGTTACATTACAAGTGACTCACACTTGACTTTCTATTTTAGTCATTTCATGCCTTGATCGTATTTAACCGCACATAACTTAGAATTAAGAATTTAATAAGGCAATAGTATAAGAAATAACTGAAATTCACAAACTCAATTAATTAAATAAAATTGAGTACATAATTTAAAATATTACAGCGGAAGTCTTAAAA
>JAJIYU010019439.1:0-10811 GCA_030144865.1 Tinospora cordifolia | reverse complement strand
CCTTGTTAGTTTTTCTGAACGTTCCTTTGTTGTTCGTCATCAAAACTAAGATGTCACACACATATATATGGACTACCTACAAGGTATAAGAACCTGCCTAACGCATTGAAAAGTAATCAACAACTAACAAGGACAGTTGGATTATTTCTTCTATTTCTTTCTTGTACATCGCCTCGTATAATAAAGTGATTTAATGTTCCAGTACTTGTATAGATGACGATGCTAAAGGGTATAAAAATTTGGGTAGTAAAACGAGAACTAATTAAGAACTCATAAGAGAAAACGCACAAGTGGGTATCATTAGTTTTACCTCAATTGGCATTTGTAGAATTTTTTTATTAGTGGTGGCATTAAGTCAAAAGCCCCTTCTCACCTAATACTAAAGTTTTCTAATCCTAGCTGTGTTGTTTTAATGAAGAACTTGAGTTAATCAACGCCCAACTCTCATTCTTTTATTTGAAAGAGTCTGAAATTTTTTCCAATTGGGCATCAAGGTCAAGCTGCAATCTCCCGTACACCCTAACAGATAAGAGCTTCCTCAACTAAAATTGTTTTGGAATAAAACAACAGGGCAAATCAGTTCATTCAGAAAATATGATTCTTTTTATTTATTATTATTATTATTTGTCTTCATACATGCACAGAAATTAATCAACCAATACAAATCCTCTTTTGATGTATTCCAGACAAGTAAAGGGCAAGTCAAGCAAATTTTCAACTTCAAGGGATTTGGACATAAGAGTGTTCAAAACCAAATCCCTTTGTGGGGTTTTACTACTACCATTACCATTTATTAAACTCAAACCCCTGCTCACAACAAGAGAAGCATTACAAAGCCAAGGAACTTGAACAATGTAACCCAAACCGGTTCCTTCCAAATCACAAGCATTTCTCCTCTGACCTGCCAACACATTCTTGTACGCTTGGCAGACTTTTGAAACATACTTGCCCATCGGGAGAAACGAATCTAAGATATCTTCATCAGCATGCAGGTTCACCACAACAGTGCCATGATCGGGGTGGACTTGGCTTTTTAGAGTTTCAAGAAATGGGCTCTCGGGATCCCAAAACTTGCGAGGAAAGATGTCTTCACCATCATAAGCATCGATGAAGACGAGGTCATAGATATTGGTGTTGTTGAGAATGAAATTCTCTGCATCTGATTCAAAGAGGAAAAGCCTCTCATGGGTGCCTTTCCATAATAACTCATCGATTAGTTTGGGATGAGGGAGTGCACGTTCACTTGATGATTTCATCACCGAAAAAGCTGGGAATCCCATTGCTTGGATTGATGCTGAGATGACGAGTGGATCAATTTCCACAATGTGAACAACAGCACCTGAAGAAAGACAGCAGAAATTGCAGTCAAGAGTCTGATATCCTTTTGAACTGATAAAAGAAAATCAAAGCACTAAGTGATAAGTAAAGCCTCTAAAAGGAAAGAATCTCAGGTTAATCTTATAGAAAAAGGAAGGTGGGGAAAATTGTTGATATTAATTGGTATTTTTTTACTTGATCACTTTGTACACTTTGAAGCAGACACAATAACGAGGTGGTGAAGTACTTACCATTACAAAGTAGCTCAAACAGATGACAGTTTGTATATATATTTCCAATAAACTGTAAGACAAATAAACAGTTTGTATATATATTACAGTTGAACTGTAAGACAATTAAAAATGACAGAAGTGCAACACTTGATGACAAAAGTGCATTACTTACTGAAATCAGGACCAAAATAGATTAGACACTTAAGGCTTGACTCAAGTTTTTGGGGAAAATATCAACCACACTTCAGGAAAATATGGATTTCATGTACACAAGAGAGTAGAGAAGTCCTATACACACTACATGCATTGTAAGAACTTCATATCAGAAAACATGGAGCTTTTTTGCTTTGGCTCTAAGAGCATTCCAATACCAATTATCAGACCATGTAGCATAATCCACCACTGAACTTAATCGCTTCCTTACAAAATAGAGATTGTTTAGAACTCGGGATTCCCATACTGAGGTGCAACTTAGGTAATAAAGCAAGCAATGTGGATAGGTAACAGCTACCAGATCTTATGTTACCCTTTCTGATTACCACTAAACGTTTTGAAAAAAAATATATATGATTCACTCTTAATTTCCACCTACTTAAAATAAGATTCCTTTTCTTTGGGTCCAAATGCATCAGAATTCATAAATGTTTTGCCCTTTTCTTAACTCACATACTGATTAACTTTTCCACCTTTTATTTATGAATGGAAATGAAGTGCTTATTCCAACACAGTGTTAGGTGTGACTTGGATCTCACTGATACCCAGCACTCCTTGATTGAACAAAAACAGAAATTGAATGCATGGGTCGCCCTTTTATTTTGCTTTCAAAGATTAGATATTACACAATTGAAAAATATATGTAATTTATAGGAAAAGTTTATCGTGTAGGATCAATCTCAACTGAAAGAACTTAAAGATGCAAATCCTCACTGAAACTTGGGATCAGTTTTACATCACTTCATCATCTCTTTTTATCAAACTCCCATTTATATCTAATTATTACTATTTTATTCTTAACCAACTACAATTATCAAACCAATATTGTATCATAAATACCCTCCCAATTTTATTTTCTTCCTGTTATTTTCCTCTCTTTTTATCAAACACCCATTTATTTATTTTTTTTCATACCATTCATGAAACACAACTTAAAACCCAATTCACGTTAACAATTATAATTAACAACACTGCTGACATTAGCTTTTCTATAAATATGAGGGTCATTACAGCGTCACAGAAATTTTTCTTAAGAAATTAATTCAAGCCTCCTAGCAATCAACTTATCAGATAAAACGCAAAACTCTACTCAATTCTCAACTAAATAACTCATTGCTTTTTAACTTAATCCAGCTCTGAAACTCAGTTTGGCAAAATTCAAAGTTGATCCAAATTTAAAGACAGATAAAACTGGTCCAGCTTGCATGAAGTCAATCAACAATATGTTCAACTTACTCTAAAATAAAAAAATATTCACTATTTATATAGGTCAGAATAGACAGTCAATGCCATAAGCCAATACCTAACTTGGGGTCAGGTGAGGTAACATCTAAAAGATAAAACTATTTTAATACAATTATGCGAGCAGAGATGAACAAAGTGAAAAAGAGAGAGGTTGTACTCTAGCTCCCAATCATTTGGATTCATTCAAAATCTAATTTTAAGTCTCGTTTTTCTCTGCAGATCCTACCACTCACTGGCAAATTAAAAGCCAGCATTTCCAGTTTCCTAACAATAAAACCTGGAAGCCTCCCTTGGATAATGCGTATACAAGTCTAGAGATATTACCCAAATGGACAAGCTTCCTTGGTCTTGGTGAATGGTTGCATTGAAGAAAGATTTGGTGCTCCCCCTTTCTTGTTTAGTTTTCTAGTAAATGTCTTCGGAAGAATGATGACAAAGGTGAGGTACTACGAAGTATTTAACGGCTCTAGGGTAGAGCGTGGGGAACAAATACATGCATCCCACTTACAGTTTGCAGACAATACACTCTTCCTTCTCCAAGGTGAAGAAAATAATGGGTTAACTGCTTTGAAGATTCTTCGATGCTTTTGTCAGTTTTTAAGGATGATGGCAAATTTGGCAAAATGTCACCTGGTTGGTACTAAAATGTAATTGAGATTGGCTAATTTGATTGGGCGATCAGTAGGATATTGGCCAATGCAATGACTAGGGCTTCCCTTAGGAGGGGATTCTAGAGCTTATTCATTATCGGATCCTAGCGTTACTGCAATCTCTAGGAGACTTGATCAGAAGAAGTAGGCATTTCTGTCAAAAGCAGGAAGATTGGCTTTGATTAGATCAGTTATTCATAGTTCCATCCTTTTCTTGTTTCGCTCTCCAAATAGTGTGGCTCCATGATAGAGAGAAAATTCTTTTTTTTTTCTTTTAGTTTCTTTTGGTGGGTGGGTGGGTGGGTTGGAGGGTGGTGAGGGAGCAACGGTCCTTGTGGGCAAGGGTTGTTACATGTCATTATGGTGGAATCAACTCTATTTGAAGGCTGGTAGGAACAGCTAATGTAGGTCAATTTTCAGGTCCCCAGATGTTCATTGCATCATTAACGCCCTTGTATTCTTCTTTCATCTCCCTATCAGTTAGAAATGGGGAGTCTTTCCACTTTTGGGAGGACAAAATAACTTGCATCTGGTCCGCTGTCAATAGCCTTTCAGAATATCTATAGATTATCATCATTACATAACCATCAAATACGAGATTTCTTAGATCCCAAATTCCCAATGTTAGATCAGTTTACCACTCTCCCTCATCAAATGTATTGAACCTCCATCTTTCCAAACCTTTATCTAATTGAGAAAGTGAGAAGTCATACACCTACTATCCATGCTTGAGCAAGTGAGATTATCATTTAAAACCAGATAGATTCTCTTGGTCCCTTGAACCTACAAGTATTTTCTCTTGTATCACTTTGTGCATCCCTTAACAAACCATCATCAATCTTACCAAATCGCTTTTGCACCCATTTTATGGCAATCACACCACCATCAAAGGTTACAATGTTTGCTTGGATCTTGGCCCACATGCATCTTAGTTATTGTATTTTCAGCATGGTGAGTCATTGGATCATATATTCCTCTCATGCCACGTTGTGCAAAGTGTGTGGAATAGATGGCTGAAATTTTTTTTTTTTTGGAACACAATTCTTCCTCCACAACCATTGGAGGATTGTTTCTCTATCCCGCAGAACACTATCATGCCTAGTAGAGGAAGGAGGCCACACTGCATCTTTTTCTACCCTTTGGTTAATATGGTTGGAAAGTAACAATAATAGGAATTTCCATGGGAACTCTAAAGATGCTGCCCAAATATGGAAGAATTAAAATTACAGCAAGCTCTTGGACTTAGATTGCAGATTTTGCTCAAGGTAGCTCCATAGCTGATTGGGGTCAGTCAGTGTTGTCAAGGCGCCGCCTCGTCCAAGCCCCCCTAGCGCCTACGCAGTGGTCTAGGCATTGAGGGAGTGTTTCTGCAAATATAAAACACTTTGGGCGTGTCTCTGTGAAGCAACCGTCTTCTCCATCATCTTCTTTGAGCCAATCCAACCAGCCATCAACTGCAGCAACCAACAGCTGTGACTCCGCCCAATGACTCTAGTGACTTCAACGACTTCATCCAATGACTCCAAGAACAACACCGACGATAAGCTTTGCAAAATCTTTGCGACGCTACGACTCGCAAGGCGACTGGTTCGCTGATCTATCTACTCTCTCCTCCGTCTCTCTACTATCTCTTTCGTCTCTTTGATCTCATTCGTTGTTCTCTCCATCTCTCTACTCTGCAACTGGTTCAAACTAGTCGAACAATCATCTTCTTCAAAACAGTCGAACTAGCCAGCAACTTTGGCGACCAACAGCTCTACAACTCCAGCAACTTCGGAGACTTTGTCCAACGGCTCGATGACTTCGACAATCATCTCAAAGATGTTGCGACTCGACGAGGAGACTTTTAGAGGGATTCTTTCTTTAATCGTTGAATTATATATAGTTTATAATAATAATAATTAGATATAGTTAATTATTTATTTATAATAAAAGATTATCTTTTAATTTTATATAATAATTATAATCTATACAGCATATGAATGAACAATTATAATTTATATATAATTAATTAATTAAATATAATTTAAATTAATATATATATATATATTAAGGACCAATAAATAAATAAATAATTTTTAAGGGACCTTTAAATAGTTATTTTAAGGACTGCCTAGTCCTCGTCTAAGCCCCGCCTTGCCTTTGGAGGCTTAGTGCCTTAAACCGCCTTACTGCCTTAACAACTCTGGGGTTAGTGATTGGTGATGGTGTATGAATTTCATTTGGATTCGTCATGTTTGAGACTAGTCATGTTCGTTCAACTAAATAAGCTTGAGTTAGGTTTAGTAGGTGTTCTTTATTGTACTTTTGGCTTACTGGAGTCTTGGTACATCAAGGTTCTAGGAGGTTGTTGTTTGGCACTGCTTTGTTATTCTTAATTATAACAATCATTAAAAGTATATTTGTTGTTGCTGCTAAATATAATTTTTAAAAAAAAAAAAAAAAGAAACTCCCCAAATGGAAACATATCTTCCTAGCAAACCCTAAACATAGGTTCTTTTTAGTCCCACAAGAACCATGTCAACCCATTCTAAGGACATCCCTAAAATGACTACCATGCTCAAAACTATAAAGTTCAAACCATTACTCTGATTAGCTAAGTTTACCAACTTTGAAATTGCAAACGCTAAACACTATGAGCTTCCTAAGCTCCATCAAAATAAATAACAATCCATATAGAATTATCTTTAACTATGTAGACAAAGCTGATCTTATTTTTTTTACTGTGTTCTATTTCCTGCAACGTATCAGCTCCATTGTCTCTCAATATATTTAAATCCCCAAAAAGAGTATCCCTTGCCCAACTTACAAGAAAAGGCCCACAAAGAAAAAAGATAGACAGATGTACCTATAATCTGATGAACATCAACCTTGACATTCTTAAAAATACAACTCTTTCCAACTTCCCAAACATAATAACAAATAACAAAATGGATCAAGCACCAAAATGATTTTCATTTTATATGTTTTCCAAATAAGTTTTTCCTCACTCCTTTATTTCTTCTTTTATTCTTTATCTAATGTTCTTTCATCTTCACTTTTAATACCTTTAATATAGTCATTTCTTTCTTTCCCTTAGTTTTTCTAGGTTATATGCACCTTTCACCTTCTTTTGTAGCTACTTTAGTATAAAAATCATTGCATGCCTTAAGGGTTGTTGACTGCATGGGATAGGAGAGGTTAGAAATGTTTTGAAAGACAAGAGAAAGGATAAAAATAATTTTGGGCCCACTAATTAATCCAACAATAAACCCAACCTTATGTTATCTGATGTTTTTTGCTTTGTTTTGTTTTGACTTCTTCTAGTTGATGTTCAATTTTAGGGATGTTAGAATTGCCAAAACTCAAAAAGGTACCAAAGACGATTACATAAATCAGTTTATATAAACCAGCACAAACAAGAAGAGGGGATGAAGAGAGCAAGAAGGCAAATAGAGCAGGAAGGTATATATAAAGATGGAAGAAGAAAAACCCAATACCCCCAAGAGAGAATAGTCACAAGCTGACCTATATCAAGTTCCAATTGTAAATTTCAGACCTTTTCAAAAATATATATCTACATCACATCAATACCCATCTTCCATTTTTTTTAACCTGAGATTAACAACAAAGGAAATGATAGGTTACTAAAGATGTGAAGAAATATTCACAAAAATCAAAAACCAAACCCAGGAAAGGGAATTTTTGTATGGGTTATGAAGTTGAGAAAAATAAAACCTACCAGATAGTGTGTTGAGTGGAAGAAAGATCACAAAACAAAAAGGAACTTAACTTCAGCTCGTCTGTTTGATGTTTCCTAGTTCTTTTGTGCTGGCATCCAGTTTTTGAGTTGTTATTTGGTGTGATAAAGTGATGGGATCCCTTAAATGTGGGACAGGATCCACGGATGCTTTCCTTCTTTTTTTTTTTTTTTTAAATCTCTCTTTCTTCTTACAGATCGGTGAAATCCAAATCACAAAACCAGTTTCACTGTTTTTGTGGTTTTGGATAACCAGCAAACTGGTTCTTCTATTTTTAATTTTAATGTATTTTTATTTAAATGAAAAATTAAGTAGTCTTTGGCTTTAATCCCCAACATATTATCAAACAGAAGATTACAATATATTTATCCTATTCTATCCTATCCTATCAAATCCTATCCAGTTCTATAATAATATCTTATCTTGTGCACCAACAGGCCTTAAGTTGAGCATTACTTATCACTTTTTTTTTGTTGCACGTTAATAATTTTTAAAAACTCTCTAGACTACTAACCTTTGATCAATCGGAAGATCTTTCTTATATGATTGGGGTAACAATAATGGAAGAAAAGAAACTATGATGCAATCTTCTTTTTCGTAATTTTCAGCTGTGTTATTAAAGTTTATTCCACCCTTCGGCTTTCCTTTTTTTTTTTTCTTGCATGGATTCTTAGTCTGTTTATAAACAAACAAAACTTTTAAAAGAAATGGTTTTCCAAAGCTATACTAGAGCCAACATCAAGAAGACAGGTTGGAATGTTGAAAACAATAACAATAACATAGCTCACAATATCTATAAATACAGTTAAACTTAAAGTGAGAATCTTGTAAATCAAAACTCAAAGGTCCTTTCAAATAAATTCAGTATAGGACAGTGAAGTATGGGAACCATAAAATGCTAAAATATCTCATGAGATAAAAGTTGATCTTTGTAAAGAAAAGAGAATACCCCCTCACCCTGGATTTTACTGGCCAAAAATAAAGGTAGACTGCCACCTCCATGACCAATGCATAAAACTTGCAAAGGTTTTTCTCCGCAAACAGCCTTTGGAAAATCAAAACTGCTAGATGCTAAAGTAGTCAGTCCCACTGAAACCATACTTTTTAAATCTGCCAAACAACAAATTAGACATCAAAATGGCATCTTGTTTGGAAGCAAGCTAAACTCAATAGAGTTAGCATTATTATATAGTTCCTTTTTACATAGAACAAGAGAGAAACTGATAAGAACAAAAGCAGATCACGTGCAGCCAGTTATTCAGCTTAGATAAGCAAAAGCTAACTAATACCACCAGCCAATGTAGGAGCACAGAGTAGACTTCCAAATATAACTGTTTCTTAAATTTGTAATATGAATATTTGCAGCCCAGATATTCTCTAGAACATGCATGTGTGTGTGACAAATGTGTGTATGAAATCTAGAAAACAATAAATGTAAATAAATGAAGAATCATTCATAGGTTGCACGCTGATGAGTCATTAAATAGAAGGCTAGAAGTACATCAGCAACGTAAACATAAAGCTCTCTCTCAACTATTTGAGGTAACCAAACCTCATTTTAACCTTAAACCTTTTACAAAATTTATATTTTCAAACACAGAATTTTCTCTCAGTTGAGGAATGTGCACAAGCCTACAACATAAAAGCCACAACTTAGCACATCAAAAACTAAGCAACATTAGCAAAGTAGTAAGAAATTAGGATTGGGACTACATGCAAGATAGATGAGGGGATATCAAGGGTAGTATCAAAGTAGTGGATTATAAATCATGAGAGTATTCAAAGTTCAAAAACCAAAAAATATATACAAATAGTACTAAATCTCAGAAGTATATCTAATGTCAACAAACATATAATTAACAATCCAATACAAACTTGTCCACAATTATGAATAAGCAGCTCAGAGGGTAAGGTCTAGTACACGTTTTGATGACGTGGGAAACTTGTAATATGAGATGTACATTTGCAAAATAAGTAAGTTACGCAAGTATAGACAAAAACCACATAGCCAAACACATGCTTGAGCTATATCTCATCTGCAATGTAACTGTATAAGCCTACATATTGATCCCAAATTTAACACTTAAAATATAAGTAATTGCAACAATGAACAAACTGACAGGATAAAACATTTCCTAACAATCATACAAATTGAGAAGAAAAAAACACAATGCAAAATAATTGTAGATGTTGCCTTCCAAAATATCATCCATCAGGGATCCATGGGATCAATCCAAGACTGCGATCTTGATTTTTGAATGATTCCATAATCCTAGACCATGCCCATATATGGACCCTCAGATCATAAGATCATAGAATTTCACGAATCCAAATCAGTATTGTCAAGGCAATAAGGCAGTTTAAGACGATAAGCCTCCATAAGACGAGGCGAGGCCTAGGCGAGGACTAGGCGGGGCCTAGGCGAGGACTAGGCGGGGCCTAGGCGAGGACTAGGCGGGGCCTAGGCGAGGACTAGGCGAGGCCTAGGCGGTCCTTAAAATAACTATTTAAAGGTCCTTAAAGAATTATTTATTTATTTATTGGTCTCTCACTCAATATATATATATATATATATATATATATATATATATATCTTGTTTAATACTTTTTTATAATTTTATTTATTTATAATTTACATTTAATTAATTAATGATATATAAATTATAAAATTATAAATAATGACATATTAGACAATACATTATGATAAACTCATGATCATCATAAGTTCACATACTTCATATTCATAAACTTCCAAAAAGAAGAGCTAATTGCTCTCTCTTTCTCTCGAAGAGACGTAGAGAGAGAGGAGATACGTAGAGAGAGAATGAGAGACGCAGAAAGAGAGACAGAGAGAGACATAGATAGAGAGAGAGAAGAGTGATGTAGACAAGAAGTGAGTAGAGAGACACAAGTAGAAGTGAGAAGAGAGACGCAGAAAGATAGAGAGGAAGGAAGTAGAGAAAGAGGGCGGGACACAAAAAGAGAGAGAGGGAGAGATGCAAAAAGAGAGAGAGGGACAGGGAGAGAGTAGAGAGAAAGGAAGAGAGATGCAAAGTGAAATGAAGAGACTCGCCAGAGTCGCTCACCAAAGAACACGTCAGAGTTGCTCGTCGGGGTATCGGAGACGAGCCGGAGTCTCGGAGGTGATTGTCGAAGCTAGTACGAGTCGCTTGACTTGGAGAGGTTTGAGCACAAAGTTATTAGATTTAGGTTAAAATTAACAAATTAATTAATTAATTAAAAGCCCTCCTATTTTTTAAAAATTTATAGAGAAGCCCTTCTAACGCCTAGACGGTGGCCTAGGACGCCTAGGCGCCGCCTTAACAACACTAATCCAAATCACAATACTAACAACAATGACAATAAAATATAGTAATCAGACAACATCCTCCTCAAGTGCAAATCCTGCCACA
>JAJIYU010019438.1:0-10791 GCA_030144865.1 Tinospora cordifolia | reverse complement strand
TATTGATGTTTGCATCCATTAATAAACAATTGCTATAATATTGGTATACAATTGGTATATTAGTTTACGGTCGATATAATATTGATATATAGTTGATATAATATTGATATATAATGTTGTAAAAACCATTGAGACCAGAAGGAAGGAGCGGCGGCTAGTTGAGACTAGAAGGAGCGGCGGTGGTGATGGCAACATTGTTGTTTCAAAATGGTGGAGATAACAAGTAGGGGCGACTTTGAAGAGTGTGAGCAGCGTTAAGATCAATGGTGAGTGGCATGACGGAGGAAGAGCGGTGGTATGGCTCAAATAGCAGTGGCAGCAAATAGAAAATAGACAGCAAGGGCTAGTGACACACCAATTAGCTTGGTAGAAGGGCAACGGAGCAAAAATGGAGGTGTTGTAGATTGGTGGCAATGTGGATGTGCGATGGTAGCAGATATAATGAACAGCGAGCGATCGTGTGCAGCAACGAAGAACAAACGACTGATGAACAAAGGGAGCACGAGCTCTAACGAGTAACAGGCGGGGCGACCAACAAGTAGTGGCAACAACTAGTGAGCAATTGGAAACAAAGAACAAGTGTAATAGCCGATAGTTTTGTATGAAATTCGATTAAATAAAATAATTTAATTTTGAGTAATTATTAATATTTATTCCATAAATTATGTATATTCTAAGGTATAAAATAAAGTAGGTGAAATAAAATTAATTAAGAAATTATATAAAAAATTTGGTGCAGCTTTCAAGCATTCGAAAGTTAACAGAAACATGTGTCTCAATAGGTGCTAAATATATGGAAATTTGTATAAAAGTTAATTAAGATATTATATAATATGTACATAAACATGTGTAAATATACGTGTACAATTTTTATGAAACTCAATATAATATATTTTATATGTATTTGACATAATAGATACATTCACATATATATCAATTTCAAAAACTAATTTCCTAAATAATTATACACATACGGATTATAGTGTATATAACTCATTATATTTCTTGTGAATTTGTATATGATAGATGCAGAAAAGTATATACTGATTTATAAGATCCATAACGATTATCATACAGAAACCATCATATATATTATCTATAATGAGGCATTAAATGTAGATTTAATGCATGCACAAAACCCATCATACCATAAAGTGACTACCGCATAATATATATATATATATATATATATATATATATATCAAATCGTGCGTACAATAGTAATTAAAAAATAGATGAAAAAAATGGAGTCGAATTCTCACCGAAGTGTGACCTGTGTCACGACTCGCGCGCAGTAGTGTGCTAATGGACAAAAAAGAAAAAAGTGTGAGCGTACAATTTCACCTCAACCATAATTTTGATCATAGATATGCACGAAAAGAACTTAGAAAAAACCCTAATTTCAACCCTAAACCTTTTAGCTACTACAAGTAAAAATAAATGGTAAGTTTCTATTTAAAAAATACCCAAAAATTATGAATTCACCCCCCAAAACACCTTATATAAATCATTTTGCCCCTTCATTTTTTTCGTCCCAGTAATAACTAATAGAGTTCCTTCTTGCTCCCTCTGTCTTTCTCTTGGTTCCTCATGTTTTCTTTTCTTTTTTGAGCTGTTATAAATAGCCAATGAAGTAGTAGCAAAGAAATGCTACACAAATCTAGTACAAGCAAGAGAGAAATATCTACAAGATCTAACGAAAGGTTAGAAGGAAGCGATCTTGAGGTGAAATGACTTCTACTTTTTAATTTATCATTTTGATTCAAATACGACTTGCTTGAGTGTTATATTTTTAAAATTAAATACATGTCATATAAAATATGTATGCTTCGATTTATTTTTATGCATAATCTATGATGAGATGTTATCCCATTAAAATGTCTACATACTATCAAATTATTTAAATATTATGCTTTTACATTTAATATAAGATTAAATAAAGATCTTAACCATGTACTAACACGGGGTCGAAATTGCACTGTGAACATTCCAATCATGAGTTGTGAAGTAATAGAGTGTACGTTTGAAGTTGATATTACCTTACTCTGATGGGTCTGAGTTCAGTATATTATTTATTTCCTTAGGTTTGGAATGCTAGGTTTATCTTTTCAATCTTTAATGACAACCGAGACAATAAATTATTTGAATCATTTAATTCCTTGTAAATGCATGTTATGTATGTTTTATTTTATCAAAATAATAAATTAAATACTTGGGATAATTCACTGAGCTTTATAACTCACTCCTTATTTTCAATATTTTAGGAATTCAATTATCAATGTTGCATGAGAGTCATTTAATATGTAGGATTTTTTTATTTAAATTCATTGTAGGACATGTGGGCCCAAATTTATTTATTTATTTTATTTCATTGTAATGGAGGTTGAATTATTACTCTTTGATTTTTCCATTAAATGATAAAGGATTTATTTTATTCTATGGTGTCATAATTTTTTATGAATTATTTTATACATAGATTAATGAGCATAGGATATTTCATGAATGTGGGGTTTAGAAAGGAAAAAGGCTAACGTAGCACAGACCCACCTCTAGGGCAGCCCAAAAATATCGAAGAAAGATATTGTCAGATAAAGTGGGGCTGAGCTTGGGAGGCGGGGTTTTATAATGTATTGTAATATCTGACATCGGTCCGACTCTAGAGTGATGCTTGGGCTAAATGGGCATTCGAGGGTATCTCATTATGCCGACGCGTTTTGAGATGTTCAAGTTCAAGTCTTGCTAAGGATAAAACCCTGTACCTAGTCAGTGGTGACTAAGGTGAGGACAATATCGTCAAAGTGGACCTAGGTTATTACAATAGGGCAAACATCAATGAACATAGGCAAACAACGTAGCATAGGCACAATGATGATTGGCAACGAGCTATAGTCATAAAGATGATCAACAACAATGGGCAATGGCGCAACAGTAAATGCATTGCAGAATCAGTCGAGCAATAGTGGTGGCAATGGTTGATGTGCAATGGCAAGAGGTGAGATGAACAACGAGTGATCATGTGGCAACGAAGAACAAATGGCTAGCGAACAAAAGGAGCACAAGCTCTAACGACTACGAGTGAGCGGTTGGTAACAAAGGCTAGGGCAAACACGATGTCACAGGCAAATAGCTCATATGATAAAAATGTAAATATTTTTAAAACTTTAAAAAATGAGTAAATATTTTTATAATATTTTTTAAAAGTAATTTTTTTTATAATTTCCTTTTATATATATATTAATAACTTATAAAATAATAATTTTTATTTAAGGTCCTCACCCTAAATTATTATTTTGCACTACATCCCAAAGCTTAGTACTGATCATGCGCCTAATGCACGTCATTATTTTGTACTGTATAAAAATAAATTAAGTCAAATTATGTTAGTGAGAAGTGTATATATAGAATTGATAAAAGTATGCAAAAAATTCAAACACATTGTACTGTTATAGGTATTCAATATACTGAATGAGAAGGACGCTGCAATGAGAATGAGAAAAACGCTGCACTGGTGCTTTCGTGTCGTTATAAGTTGGATATATCTCACATGAATGTGGTGGCTTTCCTTACGTACACGTGGAGAGATTGGCTTAAAAAGGAATTTAGTTCCATCAAAAGCAAGTTAGCTAGCTCTAGCCGAAACATTATGAGATTAAATAGGATAGATTAAAAAATTTTTTAATCTAATATAGGAAATTAAAGGATACCTATCCATTTTAAACTTCTAAGCCTTAGTTATTGATGTGTGCATACATCAATATACAGTCGATATAATATTAGTATATAGTTAGTATATTAGTATATACTTGATATAATATTAATATATAATTGGTATAATATAAGTATACAATGTTGTAAAAACTATTAAGACTAAAATGAAATAGCGACAGCTAATTAAGACTAGAAGGAGTGGCGGCAGTGATGGTTACTTTGTTGTCTCAAAATGGTAGAGAGAACAAGTAGGGGCAACTTTGAAGAGTGTGAGCAGCATTAAGATCGACGATGAGCAGGAACAACGGTCGTGCGGCTCGAATAGCAATGGCAGCGAATAGAGAATAGTCAACAAGGGCTAGTGACACACGAATCAGCTTGGTGAAGGGCAATGGAGCAGCAACGGAGGCATTGTAGAATCCCAACAGTGGTGGCAATGGTGGATATATGATGGTAGCAAGTGCAATGAACAGGGAGTGATCGTGTGTAGCAATGAAGAACAAACGGCCAAATAGAGAGAGCACAAGCTCTAGTGAGTAATAGGCGGGACAAGCAGTAAGTAGCAACAACAACGAGTGAGAAACTAGAAACATAGGATAGGGCAAACAACGATGAGCACAGGCAAACAATGCAGCACATGCACAGTGATGATTGGCAGCAAGTGACAGTCATAGAGATGATCAACTGCGAAGGGCAACGAAGTAGCAATGAAGGCATTGCAGAATCAATCGAGCTACAACGACATCAATGGTGGACGTGCAAGGGTAGTAGGTGAGATGAACAACGAGTGATCATGTGGCAACGAAGAACAAATGGCCAGCGAACTGAGGGAGCACGAGCTCTGGCGACCAACAGGAAGTGATGATTGTGAGTGAGTATTTGGTAACAAAGGCTCAGGCAAACACGATGAACACATGCAAATAGCGTAGATGATGGAAGTGTAAATATTTTTAAAAAATTGATATAAGTGAAAAACTTTAAAAAATTAGTAAATATTTTTTATAATATTTTTAAAAACAGAAATTTTCTGTAATTTCCTTTATATATATATATATATATATAGCTTATAAAATGATAATTTTTTAATTTAAAGCCCTCACCCTAAATTGTTATTTCGCACTGAGTCCCAAAAAGTCCCAAAAGCTTAGTACGGGCCATGGGCCTAATGCACGTCATTATTTTGTAATGTATAAAAATAAATTAAGTAAAATTATGTCAGTACGAATTGTATATATAGAATTGATAAAAGTATGCAAAAAATCAAAACACATTGTATTGTTATAGGTATTCGATAATATATTGAATAACAACTATGATTATTTTATGATACACCCACTAAGTTTATAAAATATTAGTGAGAACGTAATTAATAACAAATAAAATAGATAAACGAAACCTAAAAAAAATACACAAAGATTAGAAAAATGAAAATTAATAATAAAGAAAAATACTGTAACGTAATTTTAATATCTATTGCTAAGGTGGCATGTGAACTTTATAAATAGACAAATAAGTAAGTAATAATGACAATAATAACAACATATTGGCAATGTTGGCATAAGTGGCATAAAAAATTAATAACAACAACAATAACAATCAGTTGAGTTGCTAAATGAAAAAATAAAAATTATGTAGCACGATCATAATCAATTGAACTCAAAGCAATTAATCGTAATAATCATATAATATGATTATTCTAAAATAACCAAAAGGAAAAATAATAACTTAAAAGTTTGCATAACCGGACCTATATGGATAGTTAATATATACTTGCAATCTAAAACTCGGTCCATGCAAATCTAAACATCCAAACTAGATCGGAGTATACAAATCAAAAAGGGAAAAACACATTTTTATATAAGAAAAATAGAAATAGTTATACAAAGACTAGTATTTTCATTATATATATATATATATTAAAAACTTAATATCAAAAATACCATAAACTATTGATTAACAAGTATTAATATATGATTAGTATACAATTAGTATAACATTGATATAATATTTAGCTTATAAACAATTGTATTAACATTGATATAATATTAGTACACAATTGGTATAATATTAGTATACATTACTATAAAAACTATTGACTAATAACTATTAGCATACTAAAAGTCGGTATATAGTCTGTATAATATTGGTATAACATTTAATTTATTAACAATGATAAAACATTAGTATACTATTCGAATAACATAAGTATACAATGCTGTAAAAATTTTAAATATTCCCAAATATTTGGTATACAGTGTAGTAACGATGGTATAATATATATAAATGGTATATAGTTCTCGTTCAAGCCTTTTATTTTTATTTTTATTTTTATTTTATTTTCTTGGTTTCTTTACTCTGATGATCACCACCACTGATCACCACCGCTGCTCACCACCGCTATTACCATCACCACTACTGTAGTGCCACCACCGCTGCCAACTCCTCATGCTGCAAATGAAGCACTAGAAAACCTGGCCATCGACGATGGAGTAGCAGCAGAAGATGGAGCAGATGATTACCACCCCTGTAGTGTTGCTGCCGTTGTCGCCTCTCCTCACCACCTCCCTATGCTACAAATGAAGTACCGAAAAACCTTGCCGCCAATGATGGAGGAGCAGCAGAACGATGGAGCAGATGATCACCACCGCTACAGTTTTGTCATCCAATGGAACACCGGCCAACACAGCTTCCTTTTGATCAGGTTCGTGTTTCTTGTCGTTGTGACGTAGATCCTATCTAGAAAGTAGCACCTCATAATTTTCTATTCGCAAACCTCTTTTAGGAGTTCGTAAATCGCCATTGAATCCATGTAGTCTCCGATGCCAGCATGGTCAAAACCCTAATCCCATCTTTTGGGCAGAAAAGAGTAGTAGAGAGCAGATGAACAGTACACACCAAAGATCGCACCAACCAACACTTCCTAGATGGATTCCTAAATCGCGGCTCAATCCATGCTGTCTCCGACGCTAGTTTGGTTGAAATCCAAATCCCATCTTGTGAGTAGAGTAGAGTAGAGCAGCAGAGAGTAGATGAACAATGAACCGTGAGAGGAAGATGAGTGAACCGGTGAGATGAAGATGAACTGAAGGTGCATAACAGAATCGGTGAAGATGAACAGTGAAAGTGAAATAGAATCGGTGAAGAACAACTAATAAACAACGAAAATGAAATAAAATCGGTGAAGACGAATGTACAGTAGAACTAGTATTCACTAGTTTATAGCCGTGAACAGTAACAACATTGTTTTACCCTCTTTGATAATTTTTTGGCATTATTGATAATATTTTAAATTATATGATATAATTGAAATTTTATAAAAGTTAAGTATACATGACTGTGAATATTTTTTTTCTGACATTTTCTATAATTTCTTCAATCAAAAATTCATTCTAGAGAAGGAGTACTTTAAAAGAACTTAAAATTGATATTTGATTAGGATACTAATCATACTATTAGATAAACATCTCTCCATCTTATGGATTATTCTAGTCTATGTTCTCTCCCTTGCAACTCCAAAGCTCATGAGACTTCATGGGAAAGAAATAGCCATTAGCATCCCAAAGTTAGACAATTTCTTTCTTAATTCTTTATATTTTTTGTAAATTGATTCATGGTCTATTAATGTAAAAAAGTTAAACATAGTTACACGGAGTTCTCACCATCTCTTGTTTTCCATAGCCCCATTGTTGAATTTTGTAGCTTTTGTTACATATTTTCAATAGCATTCACAGATTTTAATAGCCAATAACTTTTATACTAATTAATTGAGGTTTCAACACTCCATATTAATCACCATCAACACTGGTTAGTTTTAGTCAAAGAACAGTTATGTTAAGTTTGGTCACAAAAATGTGAGGGTAATCGCAAAAATTAGTTTGAGTATGAAATGGCCGAATCAAATGCCAAAATTTATGTCGAAATGCGCATGACATCTAGGGAATTGAAAATAAAAAGGAAGCAACACACCAAAACATAATGTCAATATGTTGTACCAGCATGAAAAAGAAAAGGAAGACAAGATACAATGTGCCACACCAAAAACTATAACACGCAATCGCCTAGAAGCAAAGTTTACCTTAAGATTGTTGCTAATCCAAGGGTTTATCAAGTGTCAAGTTGCATTCTCGTGGAAGATTACACTTAATATTCATTGGACTTATACAGATTGGCTTGCATTGGACAATTATGTGAAAGAGAAACAAGTGAAAATATAGGCTAATGCAAAAATTTCCAAATTGGTTAAAACATAGATGCAACAGCCATGGTAGAAAAATGTTCTTCCCAACCATGATCCAATCATGGTGTAGAAGCTTGTCTCTTGGTCCAAGTACTTCCCATAGCCATCGTTTCAACCTACAAAGCTACCACCTTCACGGACCAACCTCATGTTTGAAAAAGGAGACTAAGAGAAAAACTAAGTTAATTATCTAAGTGTGTGGAAGATGAGAGAGGACTAAGAGAAGGAGTTGTTTAATTCTATACATAGCCAAGAGTCGTGTTAAACTACATAAAACATAGTTCTGGGGGCCATGTGAAAGTAGCATGCTACACACTAGTGCAATAACATGTTATTCCATCTAAAGGGTCTATGGTACAGTTTGTGGTGCATTCTAATTTTGCACACACACTTGGGAAAAACTTTGAGGGATTTGATAGTTGATTCCAGAGAACAATAATGACTCAAACGCATGCACAAAAACACAAGTCTAGGATAAATATTTGGTATGACCAATATTGTGCCACTGGCGGAGTAGTCATTTGATGTAGACCTATTGATTTTTTTGGAGCACAAGAATATGGGGTTTGTTGACATTTACTATTTCCTTGCTTAGGAGGATGCTTAGAGAATTCCTTATACATATGTGCATGTGTGCCTTACAATGTCATCATGCATGAAATATGATGATATATTCATGCTTATCCTACAAATTGAAATGATGAGTGACATGCTAGAAAACAAGGATAAGAAAGAGATCCAAGTTATAATGTCTTCATGATATATTGAAATATAAAGTTATACTTGATTGATATATTTATAACACGACAATAACGTTATGGATTATGATGTGTTAATTGTGTATACATGAATGAGAATGGTATAATGAATCAAGTAGACATTCATTGATCAATTAATTACTTAATGCGCTTTTAATGACTAAGGACGAGAAACACTACTAAGATAAAAATTCACATCCTAGGATGAATGACCTTAGGGCACCATTGGTACTTTATCGACTTTTTTTTTTCGATTTAATGAGCTTTTGCATCAGTTGTTTGTCTGTGGCTTTAGATGTTTTCTAAGGAAAACATGGTTGATGGTACTTCTCCCATTAAAATTTAGCTGTAATATTCGAGAAATATAGAAAAGTCTTAAAATAAATAATTAATTACACAAATGTTTAAATAATTTGTATAAATAAAGAATATTAAATATGAAAAGTGTAGGATTGAAAAGTCTTGAGCAATATAAAACAAAAAAATTGAGCTCAGGGACCCAAAAAATTTAATTAAACACTCCAAGGACATGAATTACATATCAGCTAAATTGGTTAAAACAATGTCATAATAATAGGAAGGTCTCAAGTTTGAGCTTTAATAGAGAGGTCTCAAGTTCGAGCTTTAATAAATTACCTTTTGTTAAAAAATGCATGAAATAATATTAACATAAAAATAATTATACGTAATCAACCCAGTTATTAAATAAAAATTAAAAAGAATACATTACTCATTATCTTGAAAAAAATATAAATTAATATAATGTACATTGAATTATTTAATAAACAATATACATTATATTAGGCCAAAACAAGTGGGGTAATTTTAATTATGATCTCATGGAATTAAGTTACATCAAAGACCATGCGATCATCAATTAAAAGTAGGTGCCAAAAATGTAAAATTAGAAAGTTGATTTGAAATTTAATTTTTAAATTAAAATACATATCATAATTTGAGATATTCATTATCATGATCAATAAGGAAGCTATTCATAATTAAAGACACAACAATGGGACAACCTATGTGAGATTAGGGAAAGGATTTAGTGCTTAAAAAGATTTCAAATGTGTTAAATGAAATAGAAAACTACATGTCAAAGAATGTGTCAAGACCCCATGAGAGAAGATAATTCTAAAAACTACATTCAAACCCTAGTCATCACCCCTCTATGAATCATCCAAATCATCTATACATCAAGGGCAATAATGCATTCTCTCATGGGGATGGCTCAAGGGAGAGAACCAATTAGGGTCCAATATGAAACTTTGATATAGACACAAGGGAGATAAAACCTTAGCTACCATTCTGTTCACTCCATCATTAAACCTCTTCACCACCCCCCTTTCATTTTATTTTGTCATAGTTAGAGACTTGATTTTCTCAGCCTCTCACACTCTATCACGTCACCTTAGAGTACCATAGGAAACAACATCAATTAGATCAAGGGAAGAACATCGAACTATGGAAAATAAGTTGTATTCCTCATGTTTTTTCTTCTTCTTCTTCTCCTTTGTTTCTCGACCACCATCAAATCACCTCCATTTGGCCATCATGAGATCCATTTCAACACCTATTCTAATCTTAGAAACAATGTAGAGATTAACTACTAACCCCTGGAATAAATCTAGCTATAAAACCCTCAAAACCAAATTGCTTTTCCCATTTAAACCCACAATTTTAGCCTAAAAAGAGACCATGCATGAGATGTTCTTATGACTATCCAAACCCTACTTGTCGCAACCCACTTCGTAAAAGTGACATCACGACCGACACATAATACCATATACGTTACACCTACGTATATAATACTATGTCAGTCTCTGACACTCAATACTACTCTCTATTCATCCAAAAATTTTGACAGAGTCTCCCCTAAAACTTTGATATACCCCAAATGGAATTTTCACCTGATAAACAACATTGTGATCCACAAATATCCACAGTATATTTCATATATCATTCACAAATCAAAAATATTTTTCACTCTCATCTTAGTAAAAGTAAACTGATATCTCTCTGGTGATATTACATATACAGTGATAAGTATAATTATACAAAAGTAAAACTAAAGAAAAACAGATAAGC